>JALLAY010000059.1:0-20924 GCA_036939635.1 Cyclotella baltica | reverse complement strand
AATTAGGCCCAATCACTAGTGAAATCATATAGTATTTACAGAAGTGTTTGCCGCCCAATTTCTACCCGATTCAGAAATACCCGGGTAGTAAGTCGGGTTTCTGGCATTTTGTTCCACCCGAAACCTGACCATACCTTACTAAGTAGGAAGATTCAAAGTACCTAAGTAGTACCTAGCCTTACAGTGTGCTCTACCTGGTACCCAACCCAAATCTATTTCCACTCACAAAAGGGTACCCAGTACCCTATCTGGCAAGCTCAAACTCCTCATAATGATACTATTGTTCATAAGAGAAATGGGCCTCATCGTGCCAGAAAAGATCCTTCCAATGCCCACTGAAAATGCAGGCAAGCAGCTATCATGTTTCAGGGTAAGAACAATAATTGACTTAGACAGAGTTTCACTCACCATGTACTGCATATATGTGATAAAAATACTAGACAGAGTTTCACTAACCATGCACTGCACATTAAAGATAAAAAATAATCACATACCGTTATCGCCTAAGAGAACTCCTTGCTTCTCGCCTTCATTAAGATATGTGGAGAATCATTCCGCCTCTGTCCAAAAGAGATCAACCTGAAATGAATGCCTGTAATGATACAGTATGAAACCCAAAAGTTAGCACACAGTGACACATTGACAAAGGCTCAAAAAAGTAGCGATAACGATTCGAATCTCATCCGATAACAATTAATCTTCGGCAACCGTTTACTGAGCAGAGGTTGAATACTGCTTCTATCATTTTACTAATAAATCAAGGCATGAAACATGAATGGTAAGATGATAGTTTAAAAAGTCAAGAATAATTGACAATGGCCACAAACAATAATCAATCACATTGACACACTACCTACAATCAACAACAGCTACAATTGACAAGATTAACAGTACGTGCCGAAATCAAAAGAGTGAAAGGTAGTGGGAAATTGACCTTACAGCCCTTAATCTCACCTTTTATAAACACAAATATTTTCTAGAACAGCTTCTGAAGTTATACCCAAACTGCAGAATCAGTAGGTTAGATTTGCAATTTCCAAACAGAACACGATCAACCGCTGAACAAGGACGAAGGACAGTTCCATCAAAGTTTCATCAGAATCAGATTCCTTCATTGAGTCAGAGCTGGCAAATAAATGCATATCTAAGGTGACAAAATTTCTTTGAAGCCAATTCTCAATATCTTGGTTGGAATCTTATTGTTGCACTGTCTAGGTTGTGCAACAACCATCCTGTGTGAATGGTCAGTACCAGTATGATTTGATCACGAAAATTAGCTGCATTGTGGTCATAACTCATAACATATCTCATAGGACTGATGAGTGTATCAATTCCACATCCTTCTCTTTAAAGTGTGACTCATCTCCGAACTGAATTTTACAGGATTAATGTGAGAGTTGATTGCAAAATAAATCGATGTCTTCTCTTAATTCTCCTGTCCGAAGCACTAGATTTGGTTTGCATTTGTGAGAATCCTCTTGTGAATTATATTGGAATGGTACTAGGATTAACTTGTACACCAGAGACGCACATTAGTCTTTGTGCACAAGCTTTGAGTGTTGTGGACGGATCATACTCATACATTACTTCACAGTATTAATCTTTTTGGGTGTGAGAATGTAATCGTAATTGTGCATCTCTTTGAGAACCTTGCTGACTGCCTTCCTTTCAACATTTGCATTTCTCGTCATGTTGGATGTCCTGTTGGATATCGTATATTGACATTCTGAGCATTATCGCAGATTTGTAGATAGTTATATATGTCAACAAATTCAGCCCTATCGTTCATGACAAGAGAAGAAAAAGGATGATATGTTCCAAGCACTAGGAAAGAATCTCGGATCAGTAGGCCATCGCAGTTACAGACAAACAAATATCTACAAGACACAAGTGAATGAATGACATGGAAAAGAGCTAAATCAAGCAACTTGGCATCAAATGAAAATTTTAATAATGTATTAACATTCAAAAAACTCAAGGAACAGTTCCTCCAACAAAATCTAAACACGTTTAAAGCATGTATATGTTGCCTGGATCAATATTGAGGATTTCATCCCAAAACCTGCCTCCCTCCATCTCTCTTCATGTTGGTGTCTTCACTTCGGAACTACCATCAAAATCCTGAGTTCCATTGTTGGGTTTGTATTGGGGGTTATCATAATCAGCAAGAGAGGCGGCAGAAGAGATACTACCACATGTTTCAGGTAAAAACTCAAATATTTTATTCGCCTTGGCAGTAGCACCCCACTCCAAATACTTCTTTCGTGCAGATATGAAGCAATCTAGAGCTTCTTCTTTCATACTCGCTGTAAGATAAAAATATCCCGCACACTCATGAGCTACTGCCTCGTCATTTACAAATTTGTGCAATTTTGCTGTTGGATTGGAAAAGTAATGAAATTGAAAAGGGGAGATGTGCACTTTCTTCATCGAATTATATGACGCAGATCACATGAACATACCTGCTGTGATTGACTTGGAATACGCCACTTTCGCATCCTCGAGACGTGCATGGCAGTAATGGTCTTCTGCCTCTAACAAATTCCCCATATGCTCAAAGTTCCACGTTGATCCATTCCCGGCCCAGAACTGTATTGTTATCTTGGACTGTTTTCCTCTCTCTAACCACAAAATGTCGCCTGTTGCACGATAAATACGATACGCGGCAAGCCCACTAAAGAACTCATGCGGAATGTGGTTTGAAAGCAGAAGCCATGACTGTGTTTTTGTTTGGAAGTATTTTTCAGTGAAATACTTCAGGTCATCTGTATTTAGTATGTAAGATGCAAAGATTTTCCGGTAATAGCTGTGGAAAAAATGAAAGGCTCAGATGATGCAAGCTCGGGATCAAAAGTCAAAACATCACTCTTGACAATCAAAATGCTTACAAAGTTACCAGTTGGTAAGGATTAGTCAACTGTTCTTCAGATTGCTCTTCGTTGTCAGCTTCGCCACGAAGAATTGTAATGCTACGGATTCCATGAAGCAGGTGATGGTAGCTAGTTAAGTGATTCTGCCCTTTTATGTAGCGAGCATCCTGTAAAGCTTTGTCCTTTACTTTTTCAAGATTTACTCCAGACGTGAGCATTGTTGCACAGTACCTAAATGTGGTAAAATTGGAATAGCTGAGAGGTAAATGATACAGAGATCAAGTTTTGGACAAGTGACATACTCACATAACTCGTAGTAAACATGAAAAGTTGACATCTCCTGCTGCTGATGCAATGGCTTGACCTTGAACGCGATATTCATTCACTGTCAGAAGTGGCTCGAAGAAGCTGAGAACCTCAGAAGTAATCCAAATAACATCACCAGCAATTTCTTTTGATATGCCTGAATCAAGTAACTTCTTCGCCAGTTTTGCATACCGATACGCGTCAGCCATTGCACCCAACTTTCCAAGCATTCCAGCAAAATATGCAAGTCCACATGGTGACAGCGGTGACATCCCGTGATCAATTGTGATATTGATCAATTCTAATGTTATCAGAGGCTGAAGATTTGGATTGACCAGATACAGTATAACTTCCAACTTTGCCAAGCATTTCATAGCATTAAGATGTCTCTCGTCAGTCATTGGCCTCATTTGCACCCATGCATCGTCAGAAATACTGCTCAGTTTCATTTGGATTTGATTGAACCGTGACATAATGTCTATCTGTGTTGTGGCTGTTGGAAGCTTGTATCCGAGCTGACTCAAAATTGAAAAGCCCATAGTAATAGCATCAGAAATCTTTGACGCATATGCCAGAGAAGCCATGACAACCATTAAAGTACCAAGTCTGTCCTCAAACGAAACGGCATTCGCAAGAACCTCGCCTGATACTTTTGAAAGACTGTCAAAATCTCCAGCAACAAGCAAACATTTCGCAGCCAGCTCATGTAGTTCCAGGCTCAGTTTGTAGCAAAATCTCCAGTAATCACCTCTGAGAAACTTGATACCATTTGTTAGAAACTGTGAGGCGGAAGAGAAGTCTGACATTGAAATAGCTGTTTTAGCTGCAATCAAGTTGTATTCGGCTATATCCTTAGAAACTAAGGCGGGGGAGAAGAGTTGAACGACAATCCATCAGAGAAAACATTGCAAGATGAAACTACTAGAAATCGCCTACCTTGTGCATTGGTTTCAACCAAAGGGGTCGCTAAATTTAGTTGACCAACGGCTGTAAAGAGTAGCGCTGCTGACGAGTCTCTAAGGGACTCAAGTTCACTATTTGACCAGACCTTGACTAATAGAGTGCCACATGTAAAGTGCAGAAGAGAGCGATCATTCTGTTCTATCGATTGGTACGCTGCATTCTGAACGCTGTCATGAGCAAAATGAAACTTATCATCGTACTTGCAAATGAATCCTTCGTCTAAAGCAACTTCCAAATCTTTTGTCCAACTTAATTTGAGCTTGGTCTCGAGCAACCTAATCACATCGCATGCCACACTGGCTCCAAAGCAAGATAACACCTGGAGAACTTTTCGGGTGTCTTGCGGTAGACTAGTGACGCAACGAGAGAAAAAAGATGCCACATCATTGGGCAACTGCCTTGACTGGATCTGGGCTTCGTCCCATATCCTGACAACCAGAAAATTAGACTCCATCTTTGTCCGGGATAAATGAATGTTGATAAACACAACTTACCAACGTTTTCTTCTCAAGCTCAGATGAAGAAGTCCATCGCGGTTCAGCGATACTAGCAGTTGTGACATAAACAGAGGGTTGCCTTGTGTTTTCTGATAGACAATATCAGAGATACTGGTAACTAAGCGGGGAGGCAGCGAGAGGAGTTCTGAGACTATTTTGTTGACCGATTCCTTGTCAGCACATCCCAAGGGAACCTTAGTGAGCTTGACTTCATAATAAGCACAATTGTCAATCAGTTTCTTTAACCGGTGATGATTGTCCACCTCATCATCGCGGTAACATCCAACTATGAAGATTCGTTTGTTCGCCGCAGGCATCATAATTATCTGTTCAAAGACAGAAAGTGAGAAATCATCCAGCCAGTGAATATCATCGAGGTACAAAGTCACTGTCTCTTGTGAAGAACAAGACATCACTTCTATGAATCGAGTAATCAGGTAACCCATCTTCTTCTGTCCATTTACACACCCATGATGAAAAAGATTATTAGTTGAGTCACATTTCAGAATCCTTGACAGGTTAGGCATGATCTTTAGCAAGTACGACACATCTTCAGAGAGAGCATCTCGGAGCTTAGACGCCATCAATTCCACTTGTGACGAATCCTTTACTGCTATGAACATACTGCAATAATCATCGAATGCAGATATGAGTGCTGATAAGGGATTTGCTTGCTTCAGCTGATCGAATTTCACAGAAATGAAAAAGCCTCCGTCTGCAGTGATGTATCTGCCAAGGCGAGATGCCATGTACGACTTCCCTGTGCCTGACCTTCCAGTAATGACAGCCAATTCACACGACCCTGCTTTTGATCGTTTGTATGCGTCTAAAAGCAGTGCGTACTCCTGATCTCTCATAAACAAATCTTCCTTCATGCAAAATCCTGCTGAATTAAGAGTGGATGTCCCCAGATCGTGAAGAAAAGAGCGAGGCTTTTGAATCATAAGTTGCAGTTCGGACGCAACGTCAGACATTTTGGTATAGGCATCATCTCCGCTTAGATCACCATTTACACAGTCTAGCATGTTGCTCAGTAAGTCACAAAGTGCAATGGAGAGACCCATCTGTTTGAGTGACTCGATTGATGGGTTTAACCGCACTTGAGACTCTTGAATCTTTTTACGGGAACTGCAATCATTGGCAGGTATTTTTTCGTCAAGACTCAACATGTTAGTCACACTGAATGGCTCATCTTTCAATGGTATCCCTTGTTTAAACGGTAGGCCAGTTGCTAGTGCATACTCATCATGCTCATCTGATGAAAAAGTTTTATCAAGCCACTCATCATTTGACCTTCCAACACACTTCAAAACCTCGTCCTCGTCTTCACTGTCAGACCACAGGCTATTATTCTTGCTTCCTTGCGCTGCTTCTTTTTTGTCAAACGATGCTAGAAACGATTTCATCTGTCCATCGAGATCTTGAGTTGTGGCCAATCCAGTTGTGAAATCCATTCTGGGATTCTCCTTAGTGCTCTGATGTATATCTGGTGGTGTCCCTTCATGAGACCTTGCGGAAGACTTAATATCAGATTTTGGAACTTTACCTCCAGAAAATAAGTAGTAAAATGCCAATCCTAATGCGTATATCCGGTTTCGCCGCTCCTCAGTTGAAAGAGGATCCAGGCTATCTTCACTAGTTTTGAAGTTCCCTGAACGAAAAATGTCAGCCGAATCAATACAATGAATATTCCTAGCTACATCAGCATCAGCCTTGTCATCTTTGAAGCATGAATCAAAAAGGCCATTGAGATGAATCGATCCATTTATTGCAGCTGAAGCAGAACTGGGTGTATCTGGGGGCGCATCGTCAGTTGCGTTTTCCCTAACAATTTTTACTGTGATAGATTCAGCCCAATCAGAACATTTCAGCGGCAGCATACAGAGCTTCTCAGGAGACATCTCCTCGGCGTCACTGATTTGTTTGGATAAAGATGCAGCAATTTTAAGGCAAGATGTGATATACTCAGAATTCATGCGATGTGAAATACTCTGTTTCTCAGAATCTCCTGCAACAGTGATCCATTGCTTCAGTGGAAGTGTCATGAGGGGAGCTGAGGAATTATCCTCAATGTCCATGCACGAGACTGACATGACATTTCCCTGCTGCTTGACAGCACTTAGCATACCCACAGAAATGGAACTGCCGTCGTACCCAGCAGCTGAAGAGTTGCCCAGAGCATTGACATCCCTTGGGTTTTGCATTAGGGTGGGAGCCACAGGATTTGAATTACTTGTGGGGAGAGCATGACGGTGCAACAGATTTCCAGGTGACACCTGATGATGCCCAGCTTGGTAATTCACAATCTTTTGACCCTGGCTTTCGGCCGAAAAAGCTTGTTGACCTGCCTTTGCATCCGTAGCAACTTGAAACTGCGGTGAATTATTATTCCCAGTTAAAGGAGGCCTGCTTCCAAACATATCCATAGGCATCAATTGAGAAGTCCCCCCCTTTCCAGTAACATCAGGAAGAGCAACCTTGGACCATGATGCACAAACTGGGGGAGACTCGACAGAATCTTTCCAATTATTTTTCTTGGGAGGCCTCTTGCCTTGCCTTGATATGTGGGGCACACACTGCCGATTCGTTTTCAAACAGCGATCACACTTGGCTTGGTCCTCAAAGGTGTAGGCGCATTTGACCTTGGAAGCGTGGCATGCGACACAAGCTCTCCTTGTAGGGCGCTTGGGGTCCGCTTTATGCGGGGCTGCGGGCTTGGGAGGAGGACTATTAAGAGGCGGCGGCGGCGATGCCATGGTGGTATGAAATAATTGTTGGTTCGATTGGAATTTGGGGGTTTAAGCAGGTTGAAGTTTGTAAGATGATGATCAGGGTTGTGCACCAGTTTGATTTTCATCCTAATAATGGGTGTGGGTGTCAAGGATTTTCTAGAAAGCAAACAAGTAATGGGTGTGGGTGTCACACCAGGAATTTTGCCCAAAAACATGGTGTCTACGGATGTCATTCGGATGTCACTATAAGTACCTAAAATAGGGCAAAAAACGGTACAAAGTGGGATCAGTGTGGTGGTTGCGGGGGCGGTTGAGAACCCATTTGAAACAAACAAAACAAAAAAGCGGCAAGTGACGGAGTGACTGGCCAAAATGGCATTAAAACCGAACATTGATGGGCGCGAGGGCTCAATCCTCAGAATTTCTTTCTCGGACCTTCCCCGAGCTTCTTTTGACGTCACACCAGGTTGACACCTGAAATCCAGCCAAAATTTCGGGTGTCAATTGGTGTCTGGCACGAAGGATTGACAGTAGTCCGAGTGGGTGTGGGTGGACACCCACACCAGGAATTTTGCCCAAGTTTCTGGTGTCCGGGTGTCGGGTGTCAAACTGGTGCACAACCCTGGTTGGGGGTGTAGGAGGTGCGTGTGATTCAACACAACCATCCCATGAACAAATTACCAGTCCCACGATCGTCCCACAGCCCACGAGGCCCATGATCATCGCCCATCACCCCTCACCCCCCGTCACCATACCCATCACCTCCTCATCAAATTCATCGTTCATCGCCCCAGCGCCAAGCAAGCCAAGCCGCCAAGCACAACAGGGTCACCCATCCGACTCTCTACCTGACAATCAGAAGAAACAAGCTAAAAGTCAGTGCGCCACTAGATAATCAATTAGGAGCAACGAGCAAACACACATCATGTCCGAAGATGAAAACGACCGACACGATGATCTCATAATCAACGAAGGATTTGCAGTCTTTAACAATTTCAAGCCAGAAGACGACAAAGATAACACTACGAAGGATGATCCCATACCCCGTTATCCATTTGCATCATTTAATAATGCTGTATCCATGCCGTCCAGAGAATCATTCCTGCAAGATTGCTTTACGGTGTTTACGGCACGGACGAAGGAAGAATCTGAATCGTATTCGAGTGGAGAAACTTTCTTTTTGCCGAGTTTGATGAGGCCTCGTTGTGCTCTTGAGGGTTTGGTGAGATTTAATGATGGCTTAGATTCATCCTTTGATTAAACAATGTACATTCAAAAGGAGAGATTCTGACACTCTTCAATTGATTATAGGCACATGCTATCTTTCATGCTTATGTTGATGGACTTCAACCAGAATCCACTAATGGTAAGAAGAATCTCTTGTATGATCCAGAAAGAAGTGGTGCAGAATGGTGAGAAATGAAGAGTATAGAGTTAGTTGATGAATGAATTACATCCAGTTTCTAATTACTTTCTTGCAACTAATCTAGGTGGACGCTTGTCTTAGATACCCCAAAAGCAGACAAGAACAAAGATACAAAACAATCCAAAGACGACGAAGAAGAAGAGGAAGAAGACGACGACGAAGTCGGTATGCACTTTGACGCCGACTACGGTCTTGAATCACAAATGCCCAACTTCCTCATCCATCCCCGAATCGCCACCATTACGTATTTAAGTGATGTAGGTGTCCCAACATTAATATTGGACAAGCGCTCTCCAAATCCATCTGATGAGGAGAAGAAAAGTCTCGGTGGAGATATTGAGAGGGCATGGTTGAGTCATCCACGGTTTGGGAAGCATGTTGCTTTTGATGGGAGGATGCTTCATGGGGCTCCTGGGGAGTTTTTCCCTGCAGTTGACAGTGCTGGGGATATGGCTGAGCCTATGGCGAAGAGAGCTAAAGTAGATGACAAGGATGAAAGTAACAACACAACTTCTTTGAGTGGAAAGAGGATAACATTCTTGGTTAATATATGGCTTAATCATTGTCCAATTGATGCCGAAATTTTGGATGATGATGTTGTATCTAACCTGACAACAGTTTGGGAAGATCAAACAAAGGAAGAGCAGAAAGCAGATGATTCGTATGTACCTCCGTTTCAATGTGACATCAAGGATGTTACATCCCCAGATGAGTTGGGCGAGGGGTTGAAGTTGACAAAAGCATCAATAAAGTCAGATGGACCAGCTGGAGTTCAAGAAGATTTGATCATATGTAATAGGCATGTTACTGTGAGTTTTGGTGCGACCATGGAGGATTTTCACAGAGCATCAAACCTTGCAGCTGAAAAGGGTTCTGCAGAATTGAGTTTGGGAGAAGGAGTACTGACGTTGGATGTTGGAGAGGAAGCAAGTAGTGATGAGGAAGACGAAGAAGATGATGACAGCTAAACTTCTCTACTTAGCAGCATTGTACATTTTGTATTGTGTTGTATTGTGATCTTAGCTAGGACCTTTACATTTACTAAATAGACACCCATTTTCTTCGCCGGTTGCACACGGCAGCCATAATTGCTCTAACGTTTCTGCAATGAAAGAAGTTATACATAGTGTTTCAATTGGTCGCACAGTATACCTACTCTTCTTTCCTACTCAGATTAGCTGTCACCAAAGCATTATGGGGGGCAGCGATCTGTAGCCAAGGAGTTGTCTATTAGTCATGTAAAAAAATTTTGGATCCCTCCCCGAGGCAGTTTTGGAGAAATTTGGTTTTGACTAGACTACCAAAGTAAAGGCAATCATTTATTACCTTGCTTGTCTATCAAGAATAGTGCCTATTATTGGTGAGGGGGGAGCATTTTTGAATCATGAGGTGAGTCAAAACAAGTTAAAGTTGATCCAAAAGAGCAAAATTGATATTCCCACGCAAAACAAAAATTAAACATATTTCAAGAAAGTCAACTGCTTTCCATATGAACAGGATCATCTTATTCATGATGATGAATCAAGTTCTAACTCTGATACATTACACTCAAATTCAAACCGTCACAGCCTGTGATAAAGCAAGGACGGATATAAAGGAGTTTCTCAAGGGACTGATGTTGGAAAAAGGCCAAACCATACCTTGGCAAGGTAGCGAGGTTGCTATTTTTAAATCGTGACATAAAGAAAAACATTTTGTCCTCGAAACAAATGATGTCAATTAGAGTACTTCGTGACACGTCACCAGATTCCATCTCAAATTGTGGCAACTGTTTTTTTGCTGATAGAAAATCACGAGTTTTGAACGAGGTGGCGAGGTTTTGAAAGAGAAAATTTTCACGTACAAAAAATGAAGTCCAAGGTGGTTAGGTCACCGAGTGTCAATCCTATTTCTCAAGGTAGGATCTGATTTTTTTCTTGTGTCAGTCCCTTGAGTTTGTCAAATATTAAAAGCTAGCAAATGTTCAGCCAAAGCACGGAACATATTTGAATAGAGCTAAAACAAATAATTACATTTTCATTGTTGTTAGTCATCCGTGATACTTAATATACCACCATAAACAAGTATCTTTGATACCATTTCTGTCCTATCTAGACCCATGATCACATTTGTATTACAATGTTGGACTACACAATCATCATCGGTGATGAAACTGAGGAAGCTGGAGATGACTTGCCTTCTGGTAAGAGTCTTGTCAAGCATTTCAACAAGTTTCATTTTGAGCACCTCAGTTTTGGAGAGATAATACAATTCATTTTCATCTGTTGGGATCGTATATCACATGCAATTGAATTAGCTTCTGTATTTCAGCAGAAACATCTTGTTTTCAAAATCTACTTATTCTTGTATCACATGCCACACTCACTTTAAGTTGAAAAACAGCTTGAACGCGAGGTAATCCTTTCTCGCAGCTTACAACATGTATTTTTTGACAGAGAAGGGACTGTTAATATTTTCATGACGAGAGATAAAAATGAGAATTGGAAGGAGGAGTATTAAGAGTATCATGAGTTGCTATCGGACATGCCGCGCAAGGAGGAGCTGTTTGAAACAAGAGAGTGAAATAATGATGAACTGGAAAGCATGAAAGCTATTACAATTGATTGAAAATGATTATGAAGTTTGTGGGTTGTGACTGGGTGTCGATAAACATGCAACTTTTTACTTTGCTTTAACAAACAAACTCACTTTTATGTTCAATTTGCTTTAACAGATAAGTCTCTTGTTTACTTCAACTTTCATTCATTCTTACTATTTAGAATAGTAACTTAAACTTTCTTTAGATATAGAGTGAAATATTATGGTAAGCCCACTTTCACTTTGCTTTCACTTCTGGTATATTGGCAACACCCTTCACTTAAGCGAAAAGTTTCTCATTTCCCACATTGAAACCACTAATTGATCAAGTGTTTGGTTTTTGTCTATGATGGTCATTTGGCTGTATTAGTTCTGTCTTGCAGTGGAGTTGGCAGTATATAAGAAACTCTTTGGCTATCTTTGTCTGATGATGTGAAACCTTTTATGTCCAAGATGGAAGTCAATCTTCAAATCTTCTACTAGAGTTGATTAGAGTAATCATGTCGAGGAGTCTCTTGTTAAATGAAGTCGTGTGGAGTTTTACACTGGGTGGAGCAACATTAAATCCCTTGCCATCATTGTATAAAGGTCAAATCTATGCCTCTTCTATTTTCCATCGTTATTCAACTCATGGTGATCACAATGAAAAGACCACAACAATTCTAGAAGGACTGATAAAATTTTGGTCCTCCCTCAAGTTCAAGTCAGCCAATTGAATCTCCAATGCAACAATTGTTTCGATAAGCTCTGTTTTATCATATGACAAACTAAACATTCCATTGTGGATACCATAACTAAACTCTTTATAAAGAAGTATCACAGACTGCAGTCATACAAACTATGCCACTAAGGCGCTGTGTAGAAGTATGAATGGTGGAAGGGAACCATGTCTGGAAACAGAGCACCCAGGATCCATTTTCATTTTGATAAAGGGACGACTCTTTTGTATTTAGTTTCAGAAAGAAGATGGGGAAGTAGTGTCTTTGCTGTGACATCCAACTGGTCATCAACTCAAAAAGAGAGCTGGCGTCTTATAGTGCATCACTACTAAGCACAGCTATCATTTTGAGAAGGTTTGACCACTGTTGAATAAGCTAGAGGTTTAAATGTAGCATTGGGTAAGAAAAAGATACTTCGACCCTGGCGCTTCATTCATTCCTTCGATTCTTGGTCTCTCGGTGCTCCAACATAACACAACACCCAACTCCAGAGTTGAACCACAGTTGAACAACATTTGCCACCGTCCCTAAGAATGAAGTTCTCTTTCCTCCCTGTATTTGCAATCTCGTTCCTTGTTTCTTCGGCTGGGGCACACTCTTTCCAAGATGTGACAAACAACTCGAAGGAAGAGGAAAACTATTTGCGTGGAAGCAACTTAGACAAAGCGGTGGTAAGAATGCATGTAGTATGATCGGTTTTAAATTGTCTGGTTTAGAAGTCGTACTAAGTATTCATTCGATAATCAATACAAGGCTGATACCGCAGTCAAGATCGGTCATTTGCAAAACGACCTCATTGCTGCCAGCCTAAAAAGTAACTATTGTACTATCAAATACGTCGAACCTGATGGAACAATCATATGCAGAAAGCGTAGAAATAAGAACACCGAGATAATCGTTGATGAGTGTTTGAGAAATGAGGAGTTGGTGATTGATTCAAACGGCAGAGCTCATTGCCGCAAGATCAAACATACGGAGATTGTTGTTGACCACTGTCTGAGCAATGAGGAGTTGGTGATTGATTCAAATGGAAGGGCTCGTTGCCGCAAGATCAGTGGAAGAGTTGTTAGAAAGAAAGGTCCGAGGAAAAACAGGAAGAAGAACAAAGCAGTTATTTATGAGGATGACGATTTGATTCGTGTAGTCAAGAGGAGAAACAAAGATAAAGTGGTGGTTTATGACGACGATGATGTAGTTCGCATCGTCGGTCGGAGAAACGGCAGGGATAGGGTGGTTATTGTTGACGATGATGACGTTTTTCGTAGGAGAGAAGTTGTGCCAGTTTCTCCAGTGGCACCAGTCTCTGGCGGGACAATTGCATTGGGAGGTGATTGCACAAACGCTAGGACATTGTGTGTGGCAGGACTAACTTGTGCACCTAGCCCTTTGGTGGGAAGCGATCGCTGGGTGTGCCAGTAGAATATGCGGTGGACTAATTGAGTGCATTTCAAAGAAGATAGTTTTAACGTTATTGTAAACGTCGAGAATTTTTTGTCAATCAAGACCATTCATGGTGATGTCATTAAAATAGCTTTCTTCAGCTGCCTTATTATTGCTACAGAGCACGTAGCTCATTTACTGTAAATTATACAATGAGAGTCAAATGCAGTATGAATTGAATACTTTGTAGCTTTAATATGACAAGCTTAAGGTCTAGGGATACTTTTTGTCACAATTGATGCAGGAGGGGCAACAACTCCTTTATTCTTCTTTCTTGCCGCTTCTAGAAGACGCTTCCCCTCTAGTGCGAGCCTTTTCCTCTAAATGTTCGCCCGGGACAATGAAGAACTGGTGGGTATCTTGAATGAGCAATAGAATCATTTCATGCAAACAAGCTTACCTCTTCAGCACTCAATTTTTGTGTGCCAAGGACTTTTCCCCGGGCCACTTGTTTATTGATGGATGTGCGACTACCCAAAGAACCTTCTATGGAAGACATGGAGTCGGCAGAATTGGGAGGCAACGTGCGTGCTGTTGTGGAAATATTAGTTGGTGTTTCGACGAAAGGATTGTTCTGCAGTGGACTCATGATATTATCTCCAGTGTGAACATGAGGTAATGGCAGCCTCGTTGTACCTGCAGATGCTTCTTTCAATGGTAGAGTCTCCTCGTTGGAAGTATGCTCTTGCACAGGAGACATTGCAGCCACTGGTATCGAAGGAGACAACGACGAAGTGGTGACTTTGGAAATGGCATTAGTTTTTTCTTCGTTGTGAGACGTATTATCGACAGGTTGAAGAGGGGGTGCTCTGAGAGGCATTGTGTTTGAGACGGTTTTTGATCTCGGATCATCATTCTGGTATCTCTCTTGGCGGGCCTTGATAGAGTGAAGTAGATCCCGAACCAAGGAAATGAGATCTTGATGGAGAGATGAGTTGCCTTGATTAGTAAGGAATAAAGGCGAATCAAAATCGTCATCCTGAAAGTGAGTCACCGCCCATCCCAAAGCATCGCTGTAGCTCTTGTTATTGGTCATGATGCACGCTCTACGGGCAGCATTCCAGCCATATCCTCTATCATGTAGCCGTTGGGCAAGTATTGGGTCTGGCTGAATTGGTTGTGGTGTTGATTGGCTTCCTGGTGCAGCTGAACAAGTCTTGAACTCCTCGAGTGCCATGTCTAATACGAGTGACGCAGTTCGTTTGTTGGTAAGTTCGGCCAAGCAGGAAGCACCCAACTCAACGATCGTCCTAATTTGTGCAGCAGGTATTGTCGACTGTTTAGTTGGTTTAAAAGCTTGTCCAACAACCCAGCTGAAGAATGCTTCACTAAGGTCATTCAAGACTGAATCATCGTGACTTGTGTTGGCCCGAAGGGAAGAAATAAGCGTGCAAATATCAACAGAGGTCTCTTCACTGATTTCATTCCAAATAAAAGTCAGGTCGAAGAAGGGATTTCCAATCTCAGCAGTGCTCGACTCCCCCGATTTGTCATTGATCTTTTTCTTTGCAAGAAGTTCATCGTATTCCAGAGCAGAGTATATCTCAAGCAGCTTATGTTGGAAAGGCGAATCGTCAGAATCAAAGATGCGCAATGAATGACTGCACAGGTTCATCTTGATCTGAGCATTATTGAACTGGGAGCCAGCAATCGACGAAACCACACAATTTTGAACAAGACACTCATATCTGCTCGTCCATTCCTCCGAAGCTACAATTTGATTTTGTTTTGCGAATGCCGCATCACACACCATAGACCAGCAAATCGCAATGGCAGCAGGAGCCAAACCCATTTCCAAGGCTCCACTGACCATGTATTGCTTAATTAGGAAAACATCAAAGGAACTAAGATGTTCGAGAATATTGGACATTTGCATTACTCGAGCACCTGGCATTGGTGGAAGAACGTGGTCCGACTCATCAAATTTTGCATTATTTAATGTGGCATTGATTTGGGATGAGAAATAGGACGTAGCGTCGACACATGCAGCTGCAGAACCCCTCTCGTCAGACCAGAACTCGCAGCCAAGCAAAATACTCTGAGGACGACTCGTCAAAAGAGCTCTTACTAAATTGATGGGGTTGCGGTAGTATTGATCAGAAAACAAGTTCCCAATCAATTTATCTTCCAATCTTAATTCATTCATCGCAAACATCTTTGCGTCCTGGAAGCGTTGCTGTGTCTCCAGTTCAGTTCTAAGTTCTGGAAACAAGTGCCCTAAATATTCCAAACATCCCAAAGAGGCAGATGTCCTATTCATCTCATTGGCTGGTACGCGGATGTATGAAATAAGAACAGATTGTGTGTTGATTCGACAAAACCATCCTGGCCGCACTCTGAGTAGATCTTTTAGCAGTTTGAATGACTCGCGTCTAAGTAGCAATGGAAGCAAAATGGCTCCAATGCATCTAGTTTCTTCGGCATAAGAGCTGAAGTACACTTTGTCAAACTCATCAACATCACAGATGAAATCAAGCAACATATCTCTTCCGTTCCCATTTGTTCCTTCCGAATATTCACAAAAACCGTGTGTGACAGTGGTTAGTACATCAGAGCACGCATTGAATATTATAGACTCTGAATCGTTCGAACTAATGGCACCGCTGTTTGTTTCGGAGCATACAAAAGCTCTAACAGAATGTGATACAGGATGGCTCCCCCTCCACTTATACAATACCTGAATCATGACCAGCCTCAACTGAAGATGCAAGATTAGCTCTTTCTGCTGTAGATTGGAGTAAGGCAGCGTCTCAAAAATACACCACAACTGATCAATGACTCCATGCATAAAGACTCCCCAATCTTCTCCTACTATGTTCATGGTACAATCGAAGACTGCACATGCAAATGAAACCAATTCACTCCCTGACCATTCCTTCATCCCAAATGAAGCGAAAATGGTGCATACAGAGAGTGCCTGTGTGAGCCTTGATGCAAAGTCACTTAGAACATCTTTGTTGGTGGATGAAATCTTTCTCTTTCGAGTCTTTGACTGTCTCAATTTGTCAAAGCACAGTTCAACAATGGCATCATATTGAAGTCCACCAGTTTTTTCGTCACATTTTGTGATTCCAGAGTTATTTGGGTGAAGAGAGTCTCCACCAAAGAAAAGCTGGGAAATGTGATGTTCAATACAAGAAGATCCAGAATTTTCAAGGATGAATGATACTGCGTTTGAAGCATTCATGGAGCAAAACTGTGGGATGGTGAGGAGCAACTCCTTTTCTGCTGGCCAGTGTTTTAAAGAAGATGTTGGGGGAGCAAGAATGAACTCTTTTGCTTTGGCATCAACAATACGATGAAGCAAATCGGACGCATGGTAGAGATAGAGAAGTTTGTTTAAAGAGCTCTCCTCATTACTCTCAGGGAGGCCATCCAAACTAGACATTTTGTAAGTTCCATCTTCGGCGAAGGAAACAAACCCCAATCGCATTAAACCAAGTTGGCAAATTCTTTTGACCAAGTAGATATCAGCTGTGTTATTGTGTGCCCTAAGGCAAGTATTTGAATACCAACTCGCCACTTCTTCAATTGATGCAGGAAGATCTGAATTTTGGTCTTCCAAGTCTTCATGAGCTTCTTGGTGATACCTTAAAACACAGTCTTCATCTGAACTATCAATGACCACAGAAAGCATAGGACCATCAGATTGAGCTTTGTGGTGTTTTGTAGAGTCGATGAGGAACAAAAGCATGTCCAGAGAATCCAAGAATTGGTTAGGCAAGCCAACCTGTGAATTGGGTAGAAAGAGACCATCCTTCTGTTCGCCATTCAAGCAACATGGCAGTAAATGCTCATAAAATGCAATGTCAATGTCGAGAGGGACAAGATCCAACAGTTTCATACGAGAGCGAGTCGAAACTGGATGTCTCACTAGGATAATCGTCAGAACATTGATGTCGCCTCGAGTGGCGGCGCTTGATGCAATATCAAACAATTTGCATTGCTGAAATCCATGAAGAAAGCGTCTGGCTAGGCTATCAACTTGAAACGTCTCGTCTAACATTCCATTGTCTGCAAAACACTGCACAAGCAGTTCAAATGTCCCAATGAGTCGTAGAGATTTTCTCAACTGTGCAGCGCTGCTCTTTAACCACTCTTGATTTGCAAAACTTGTAGATTGAAGCGTATTCAATCGGCCCAATGCCTCCGAGTATATTCCAACCAAATCTTTCATATGCATAGTATCTTCTGAATCAGCTCCTGCCAGCCTCTGATCCAAACACAACGCCTCACGAACCACATATTCATCATCCGACACCAATTTCAATGCCTCGATATTCCTTTGTTCCTCCCACAACTGAATCTGACATTTGTTCATGATGGCACTTCCAAAATGCTGCGCACCGCCAAAACTGCGAGCAACATCTAATGCCCTGGCGGGGTCCGATTGATGGAGAAGGACATTAATTATTTCGGTTGGGTCGGTGAATTTTCGGATTCCGCAAAGTGATAATTGATGTGAGGTGGGCATTTGGAGGAGTGAGAGTGTTTCACTGCAAGTCTGATGTCTCATTGGAAGCAACATTGTTATTGGATTTTGATTCGTAATGGAACTGCTGACAGGGATGCAAAATACATCGGATGGTTCCACAGACTCTGTGTATTCATTTGGCGTGACATTCCATCTTTGAAGCCGAATCACATTCGCCACAACTGACTTATTGTGTACCTGTGTCACTGCTGAGTTTGTTACAAGGAAAAATGTCCCAAGCGAACTAGGATCCACCAATTGATCTTGATTATCTGTATCATCCATTTCAAACGGCGATGGAGAGCACCACCATTCAATCTGAGACACGTGAGATAAACCAAGCGAATTATCACTTGATTGTAGTGACATTAAAACCTCACGGCTAGTCAGTGGTACCACCTTTGTATGGCTCAATAAGGCATGTGTTCTATTTGCTTCCTCCTCATTCTGAAATGGATACCTTTGCCTTAGAGATAGAATGCATTGAGAACAATCTAAAACAGTCACTCCACCGTTGTAATCCAATGCAGCCAACAGCACTCCAATATTATTACCAGATGGCAGTGATGGACTGGGCGTAAAACGAAGTGAAACCAAAGGCACAGGGGTTGGGATGTTGCAAAGTAGGCTTGGAACATATTGTATCTTCTTTCCAAGATCAGCAGATGAGCTGTCAATCGCCTGAGACCAATGATCCACCGTCATCTCATTAACAAACACTGAAGAATCGGCGCCTAAACTATCAATATCACATTTTTGAATGAATGCAACACTCAATTCCACTCCCTCTTGCTGATTGCGTGTCTGATTATTGTCGGATGGAGTGACACTAATCTTCCAAAAACTCAAAACTGCCCCACTAGTGGAACTGCTGTCCAATCTTGAATCTTCCTCTACTGCATCTGGAGCAGAGCGACCAGAAGCAGCCAAAACAAACTCCCCATCATCAACTCCTGCACACTGGACATCAATTGCCATAACATCCAAATGGTAAGCCAACGTACTAAACGCCACAACTCTACAACAATCCGATAGATCCATTAATTTCCTCGGAGCCAAAACTTGACTATCCCAAACCCAATTTGGCACCTGTAATAACTCAATGTATCCACCTATTCTAGCAATCGCCAATACTACACATCCACCAACAAACAGCGGAATCAAATCACCAACCCGTAACATACCCAATTCATAAACCCTCCCAACATTATACTCCTCCATTCGATGTTCATACAGATTTTGCATGGTAGCATCGGGAGTTTGAGTGTGTAATGCCGCCTCCATTACCGACGTTGCGGGGGTGATGTAGGCTACTGCTGTCCATTCTACTGTTGGTTGTTGTACGAAACCTACCTTCTTTGGTGAGTTTGTGGTGGAACGTTTGTACAAAACAATGGAGCCGTCGCCACCCAATCCCCATGAAACTATTAGACAATCTTGACCTATGGAACAGGCTCGTACATGTCTTGTATCGTAGAGGGGACGAGGATCATCTTTTCCAAGTTTTGTAACGAAGGACAATAGATCGGAATGATCGGAGGTCAGACTGATTCTAGCCTGTGTATTATTGGGTTCTTTTGATGCAAATGATTCTTTGGGGAGGGATGGGAATTGTGCAACCTGTCCATAACCGACTATACACAAATGACTTGCTTTATCCATATTGTGCATATCATCATCCCTACCAATTCTCACTGGAACGACTACACTGTAATCACAATCAGAGTTGTTATTAGAAGAGACCAGAGCACGTTTTTCCGAAACCAAATGAAATCGATGAAAGGTCATCGCTTCGTGATTAACAGCATGTGGATCTAGTGTGAGTTGTACCACCTTTGGTTCTTGATTCTCCTCCCCATCGTCCTCTGCCTCGCCAGCTGGTGCTTTGGGCGATCCAAAAAGGAGTCTACTAAACCACCCCCGTTTATCATCCCCATGTGGCTGCTGCCGCTGCTTCTGCTGCTCACAACGCTCAATAAACCCAACCGAAGGACATCGCACCGCGTAATATTCATACCATTGTTCCATTGACGTTAGTGAGACTGGACTTACTTGTCCGTTGGACGAGGGGGGATGCAGTGAATACGGTGATTCGTTGCCTCCATCGGAGGAGGGAGGGAGTCCCCATGATTCGTCGATTAGAGCGTAGGCTGTGGCTGTTTCGGCTGTTGCCGTTTCTAGTTCGACTGTAGCCGAGGGATGGGGGGATTTGGTCATGGTTTTTTTTAATGGTGATGGAGTTGGTTCTTTTTGTGTGTTGGTTGGTCATTCGTCGGAGGATTTCATGGTTGTTTAGGAAGTAGTAGGGGCGGGCGGGGGGCGGGTCGAGGGTCGAGAGGACTGGATATGTCCCTTTTGTGTGCAATATTTTGCCCCATTCTGACCCTAAAAAACCTCTCTGGCCCTTGGTACCGGTACCATTGGGTACCACCTTCATTACCATATCTTTGCCAGTCCTCTCTTTTATCTTTTCCCCATCCACCATCCACGCAGAACAGAACTATCCCCAGATGAATCAACCAAACGATTGCAGTCTTCATATCTAGATACGCCAAGAACTGAAAACTGACAATGTTGCAGTTAAGAAGGCCACTTGAGAGTGGTTCTCTCCTCCTTCCATCAGGATCACCCTTCGAAAATAAAGGCTATTGGCGCCCCTTAAACTCCTGTCCAATGAGGTAGTATATGAATATGTCACATATCCAGGGGTCTTCCTATGCTGTTGTGTCTTTCCCACATTTCAATTCTGCTGCCAGCCTTACTTGCCGGTTTTGGTGCTAACAGTTAGTACGTTTGCTCCTCTTCTGTTGTGATTTCATATGACTCCTGTAGAGATAGATCAACTTTATGGATTGAAGTTGAGGTAGCTTCTTTTTGCTACGAATTTCAGGTCTTCTGCAACACTCAGCCCATTTCGCTC
>JALLAY010000058.1:0-23819 GCA_036939635.1 Cyclotella baltica | reverse complement strand
AATTTCGCAGTCTCCACAAGTCTCCATCAGTCTACGTGGGAATAGTACGTTTCATCGTCTACGTTTATTTAATTTTGTAGCAAGTATCCCTCCTGCGTATTATCACATGCTCTCCCGTTCATAAGAGGCACAGGCAGGCGTTAGATATAGTAGATACTCCTACTAGGAGTCTTATAATAGTATAAGACTCACTCTTTTCTCCTATTTTTCTCTTGTGCATCACGGGAGACCATGGGAGCCTAGGAGGTTATGATAGCATGAAGGCTACCAGCGCAAACGATAATAAAGCAATTAAATCTTCATTAATACGTTGGGACTGGAAGAAGCATTAATACGCCAAGCTTTTTCGGAGCAAGGCATTGCCACCGACGAGGATGACAACCGAGCCTTCGGCGGCGGTGCAACATAAAACATCAAGTTTAGACATGTTCTTACATCACCCATCATGTGTGGATACTTCTAATACTTTCACGACCGTGATTTGGGGATAAGACACGACCTCAGAACACATCAAACATCAACAATTGATGTCGAGTTATACTCCTGAACGAACAACTACAATCAAATAGTACCATCCGTAATCAACGCCGAAGAAATCGTATCGATGCCGACGACATTGTATTGACCATCCGTGACGAATTCTGTGGCAGAGGAAGTATATTGGACTTGAGACTGTACACAAGTGTTCATCATCAATTTGAGAAGACATCCGACTGCATCTGGAGCGGCGTAACGACGATTTGCGACTGATTATTAACGCAGAGGACAAGGTATTGGGATACGACTATTCCCCGGGAGTGACACACAACTCTTTGTGGTATTAATTCTGTTCTCAGTGTGATAGGTTCGATCGACGACACGTGACAACACGAATCGAAAGTATCAGACAAAGTTAACCCACTCGTTGGATCCTGAGAGACCAACACGACAACATGGTGTCTTCGGCAAGCCCAGAGACTACACGTGCGAAGAGTGAACATGGGTGAGGTGGTTGACAGCAAGATTTTGGAGACTTTCGTGCCCGTCAAAAGTACAAAATCCCTCAACAACAGCGCCGACTACAAATGCTACCGCAAAGCTCACCCGATGTCAATCCAACTGAGCAGTCTATGCCACCATCCGGGTTTCTCTTAGACCCCCGTAATCTCTTACCACAATTAGAAGGGGAAACAGAGTTGGATACTCCATCTTCAGGCCTGGACATCGTAGCCCAACTGCACTCACTCATTACCACGATTGAGACAGAGTTGTGTCCTTTACAAACGGCGCAGACTCAAACAAAGCAGATACTAGAGGAGTTGGATAGGATGACAGCTGAGGTGACAGCGGATTCGGATTTGAGGACAATTGACTTGGAGAAACAAATGAAGAAGGTTGAAGGGACCACTGCTAGTTTATCGTGTGAGATGAGGATGAATACGAAGTATGTCAACAAAATGGTGACAGAGCATGCCAATTATATGCAAAAATGGGACTCGCTAAAAGCTGCAGCGGAGAGTGACCGAGCTGTGATTAAGCAGATATAACAACAACAGACACAGCTTGCGGTTAATCCTGTAGACTTGCAGGACTTGAAAGCGAATGTAGAACAGCTCCTCGAATGGCTAGTGACTACGGAAGAGATGCTGGTGAATGAGGCACCTGATTGCCTGCCTAATGAGTTGCGATCAGAGCACGAGCGTCAGGTTGGAGTACTCAATGAGTACTACGAGGAGGCTACGCGACAGAGCACAGGACGTTCTAGTTCCTTGAGGAGGAGTATGACCCTGATGGAATGGAGGAGGCTGAATGGAGACCTCCTCTCCTGCAGGTTGATATGGCAGTGGAGGAACTGCGTGAGGATGTTGGTCGAGTTTGTCAAAGCCAAGGAATCGATATAAATGGAATGATGATGGGACTCCGAAGCAACCGTCTGAACCCTACGATCCAACGCCGCAGGATTCCCCTCAAATGGATAAGACTTTATTTTAGAGTTATTTCATCATAGCTTTGCATCACATTGAGAGAACAGTTGATATTATGTCCCATCTCGAAAATTATGTTCCGCATACTTGGCTATTCCACCATCATGATTCAACGGATGTGATACAATAAGGTTTTATACGTTGATTTTAGAAATATTCAGGAGGGGTTGTATTTCAGTGGTAGAACGTCTATTTCGCATACAGAAGTTCGGGGGTTCGATTCCCCCCAACTCCACAATTTGTAAATTTTTGTATCAACTTCATCATAATCTGAAGTTTTGATTTTGAATCAATGCAATATTTCATTGCAGTCCTTAATACCACTTCACTTCCATCCAACTCTCTCCAGGAATCTAGCAATCCATCACCTGCTTCTTCTACCAGACTAAAGATAACAAAAGGCCTACCAGATGTTAGCCAATTTGTCCAACTCTGAAAGCTTAATTCATCACTTGAGTATAAAACCAACATCAACGTGACATTATCATGTCTCAGAATGACCCTCTGAAGAGCTTAACTCTAACTCTTGCTCCTCAAAGTTTGAAAGCCATAAGAAATTGCTGTCATATCTGACACTAGCAACAAGGTCTATTGAGATAAGATCTCACTATAGTCACCAAGGGCCTGGTATTGATCCTGCGGAGATAAACGCTAGCATTGGTAATGCCCATAAGAAGTTTACACTCTCAAAGTTATCAATTCATAATATCTTTAGCCATTTGTTGGGAACGCTCAGATGGACGAGTGTAAATGTAAAAAGTAAATTAGAATACAATTGCTTTTGTACTTATAGACTTATATAAAATAGAATTATAAGCAATTAAAACTTATTGAAAAGATATGTTCTAAAATACTGTTGCCAATGGCCACGTTGCTTGCCCAGGATTGATCAATCGGAGGCTTCATTCCTTCTGAAATAATTTGGCTCAGTTTTTGGCCATGGCATTCAGGCTGACATGGATGTTTATAAGTCCTGGTGTGATTTTTTGTTGAAGTTAGGCGGTAACTTAACATAGTATTTGAAGTTGCATTTGAACTTCAAAATTATTTCCGCACCGAAAGGTAACTGGAGACCCTGCGACTATGTGATATTGATGTGGATGACAAATTGAGGTAATTTAATTGAGGACCTGCTTGCGATTTCCAAGGCAATCGAATGAAAGGTTTTCCTCTTCATCTCACCTCACCGGTTTTTTCAATTCAAAGATTTGCATTATTGTCTCTTCAGGCTACATTCAAGAGGTTTATTTTGGTATATCTAATTTTGTGTAAGCACATTCAAAGAAATTGTTATTTATCACATCTCTATTCTCCAACATGGTGCGAGAAGAGGCTGGTGGAGCATAGGAAATATTAGTCTTCAAAGATTGAAGCATGTGAATGAGAATAAATAGAGCAGTAGCACTGGGGACATGTAAATATGCATTGATGGAGGATAATACACATTGGAAGAGGGAATTCAACTCTCTGCTAATCCCCTAGGCACTTCAACACCAACATGTTTGGGGAAAACGATTTCAGGCCCCCGAGACGAAGAAAGATCTGTGGCCCCATGGTAGACTTCAGCAGTGGCATCGGGGAATCCCAGAGGAGAAGCAAGTGGCAGCAGAGGCTCAGGATACGCAGTGGTATAATGGTAGAGGAATGATTATTGCACCAGTTTCATAGTAATTTGAGAGTGTCGAGATGAGGAGTGGTTTTTATCCCCCTTTTGCCTTAATACCAAATACCCTCCAGTGATACCATAAAATGAAGAGGACAGAGGAGAAATGGTGGTTGGGAATTTTTAAAGCAGACGAAAAAGAGGTGAAGGTTGTTAGGAGATTTCTCTTTTGGTCGGTTTCTCCTGTTCCAAGACTACTTGTAGAGGAGGTATGTATTAGTATTTTATGTGTTTTGAAAGTTTAGTTTAACGAAGACACTCAATTACACAGTGACATCCCACTGAAGATAAAATTTATAAATCATGTGCATCGAAACTTTTATTCTCTCCGTTTCAAATTATCACCATTTCTCAGTTTTCACTTCCTTGTAAGCCTGAAACCACAAAAACACTCTTCAACGATTTGCCTCAGATAAATCCCTTGTATTATTGTCAATTGTCATTTATGATTATCCGTGCATGTGGTGTTAAGTTGATATTCTCCAAGCGATACAGATTTGATTACACCATCATTGTTGAAGTGGAGTTTCAATGCCAGTTACATTTACAACTCATCAAAGACAATGAAGCTGAAGATAGAGAAGAATTGGACGGAGAAGTTAATGCTGAGTGCCAAGTGATGCACAAAGAACTAAGGCAAATCGCATCATTACTCATTAAATCATCAAAAATTGACAAGATCGTGATGGTATGTGGATTGGAGAAGAGGATGTTCAATGTTTGATGACTTTTCTTTGTATAGTTTGCATTTAGATTTATTCATATAAATAATGTTGTGAAGTCTACGGAGACTACCTTAAGTTCAACCTCACATCAACTCCTTGGCTTGGGATCGTGGGCATGCAGTTGAATTTTTATCCTTCTCGGAAGTATATTTGTATCTGGGAGGGCCTCATTGTTTTTTACTTTCCCTGACCTTCATTTCTTAGTTTTCACTTCCCTGTAAGACTGAAACTGCGAAGTTAATGTACGATAGCTGGTGTTGCTGTCGTTGCAAATTCTATGGCAGAGGATAAGTGAAATTTATCCAAATTCTGTTGTTTTTGATCTGAATAAACTATTCTTTCTGCACTATTCCCTCTTTCTCTTCTTCGTTAAATTAATTCCTTTGGTGTAATTGAATTTCAATGAAGGTTTAAAAATCATAAAAAATTGTCACATTAGAGCTAAAATGCGACCTTAAACATAAATTGGCGGGAAGGATGTATCGTGAATTAGGTTGAACTGGTATTAATTCCTATACAAATAAGGTTGAACCTAAAGCTGAAGCATGTTACGAAAGCCGATGAGACTATGGCAATGTCCATGTGTGCAGTGTAGATGAATATCTGCAACAATTACATTTTCATAAATTGAATTAAATTACAATAAATTCAATTATAATAGGTGGGAAAATGATAACAGCTACAACTACACACTCAAAATAATCTTGGCCGTGTTGTCACCTTCATTTTATTAATGCGACTTGCAACAGGGTGCTTTGAATTAGAGGTGACGCTAACGATAGCTGTGTTGGGCTTGTCCCATCCGAATTACTTCCTGCATTGCCGTCGTGGCTCACCATGGCCATCCTCAATGACCCCTTCTCAATTGAGATAAGTGACTATGACATAATCCACCACAACACAGGAGGATTGATCAGATAAACAGTCAGCAGCAGCTAGATAGCATTAGCAAATGCCCCCGGGGGGAAATCTCAGTTTGCTTTTGCGGCTTGCCATCACTCACGATGATGAGCCCATTGGTGCAATCGACCATACACCATACCAGTTTGAGGACGTCGATGGTCATTGCTGTCAACATGGTTGTTGCGTGGATCCCACAAATCCAACGTTTTCCCGCAAAATCCCACATTTCTACCACATTTTCCCACACATTTTCCCACAAAATCCCAAAAAAAATTGTGAGATTGTGTGAGAAAATCAATTTAAGAGAACATCACAGAAAGTTGTTTGGTCCAGACATGTCATCATGGAGCACCAGAAAAGTGAAATTTGTGTGTGAAATGTCAGTTTGTTGCAGTGACACCATTTCCCACCTAATGACCCACAAACCTCACATTGATGCAGGATATCAGTTAGTAAATTGATGAGGATAGAGGAAAGATGGTGGTTGGGTATTGTGTAAAGCAGATGCAATAGAGGTGAAGGTTGTTAGGAGTGGTCTCGGTTGGTTTGTTTCTTCTGTTCAAGACTATAAGAGAAGGTACATCAAAATATGTTATGTGCCTTGTTAGGTACTTTAGTTTAACAAAGACACTCAATTACACAGTGACACCCCGCTTATTAAGATAAAAAAATATACAGAACCTTTGCAGCCAAACTTTTATTCTCTCTACCTCAAATTATCACCATTTCTCAGTTTTCACTTCCTTGTAAGACTGAAACTGCAAAATCAATGTAATCGCCACAACTGGGAAAATCCAACTGAATAATTTGACCCAATAATTCTGCTGAAGTTACGTCTTGCATGGCCTTCAATTTAGCCAAAATGAAATTCGAGGCATACTCAGAAGTGCTTGCTAGAGTTATGAGCAACTGGCGTTTCATGTTCTTCAACTCAGCATTCATACCAACTGATTCTGATACTAACAACTTGATTAGTTCAGGAGTTACGGTGGATTCTGATTGAGATATTGAAGTTTCATAAACAGTGGAAAGAAGTGACAATAATGAGAGAGCAATCTGAGGTGAACAATTGGAACAGGATGTTGGTCGGAAAACGAAGCTTGATCTAAATGGATTCCGAGAGCCCAGAGTTGCTAATGCATCTTCATTGAGACGGTTCCATGCTTCTATTCTACGGGTGAGTTCATAACATTCTGTTTGAATTCCAGTGTGAAAAGAAGCATGAGTACAGGTCTCATAATGATAATGGGGGGACATAAAAAAACAAAGAAGAAATTACCTCTCTCGGCTTCTCGCATTTGTGAATAAATACGAGAGCTTTCTCCCATTGGTGTAGACTTTTTGTCATCTTTTGCAGCTGCTCTGGCAGCATCTTCTCCTGATGCACCTCCAATTTCACGTGAGGTCCTTGGTTGGTTTCTATCTTGCAGGCATGCTATGGCTCTGTTTAGGGAATGGTCAGTGGAAGATCCGCCTAAGGCTCCAAACATTGTCTCATTTAACTCATCTAATACATCACTACTAAGACCAGAATTTCCTGTGCTAAGTAGAACTTGTTGTAACAATTCGCTGCGACTGAGCCTCTCACCATCCCCACTCACTCCTGCACTCTCACTGCGAAGTTGGCGTGCAAGAGATATCAACGACCTTGCCCTGTTTGATGCCAGTGAACGAGTTGAGTCCCCTTGACGAGCAGTACTACTGCCAGGCTGAGAAGAAGGCGGCTTTGATTCGCTTTCATCATTCATCTTTGGAAGCCGTCCCATGAAAGCGCGGTTCAGGTGAGGTCCGTAAAGAACCATTTCTTCTATACACTCATCTTGACCATTTAATTTGCTTTGTTGTTGAGAAGAAGCAAGAACTTTTTTCTTTAGGCTATTCCGAAGTTCAGAATGGCGCTTACTAGCAATTCTTAGCATGGAAACACTTCTCTGGTATCCATCTTCATCTAAAATGGCAACAGCATTAAGAGCCACTGAGAAAGCAACATTTAGTTAGTATCATGAGAAGTGGGATTTTGAATGGCAACGCTAAATACTCACTGCCAACTGAGATGTCATAGCTGGTGAAGTTCAAGTGATAGTTCAATTGATAAATGAGTATATTAATTTGAAAGTGATCAGCACGATCCAAAATTGTATTACCTGAATCCACCACTGGTACAATAGCCACATTCTACACAGAGAACTGATGGATAAAAGTGGTGTGTAAGTGAAAAGGTTCATACTACAGTTTGTGTTCTATCAAAAAAGTTATGTAGAAAATAGTTGACTTACAAGCATCGAGCCGATCATAGTTGATGTGTCTGTAAACCAAAACAAAAAATTAACCATTGGGATTAAATACATAGTAAAGAAGGGAAATGACAAGAACAATACCAGACTCACCGACATTTTCTACACTGGAACGCCACCTCGCCACAGTTTCCACAGACACCATGTGCATTGTTTACTTGCCTTGTACATTGAGGGCAATGTAAAATAAATGAGCCATCTGATGCTCTGCTAGAGCCACCACCAACCTTCTCATAGAATTCTTCATAAGTGAACTTCAAGTTTGCTGCGACCACAGGAGATTTGAGTTTAAATGATGCCGATGTTGCATGCCTTGCCAAGCTCAACGTTCCACACCGTTGCCAAATATTGGAATATTTGTCATTCTTCAGCATGCTCACGTCTTCAAAAGGTCGGGGCGAAAAATAAATTCCAATACTCTTAACAAGACGTCCACGGGGATCTGAGACTGTGAGATGGACTTCTGACAGAACGACTCGGAACTTTAATTGCACATACGATGA
This sequence comes from Cyclotella baltica, assembly GCA_036939635.1. Lineage (NCBI taxonomy): Eukaryota > Bacillariophyta > Thalassiosirophyceae > Thalassiosirales > Thalassiosiraceae > Cyclotella > Cyclotella baltica. Next base: position 15,767 of record JALLAY010000058.1, on the reverse strand, counting down.
GTACTCGCTTGAAGCACTAGACAGTGTTGATGATTCCAAACGGGTCTTAACACAAGGCCTCAATTGTTCATCATTCCATACCTCAGTTTCTTTTGTTGTTGTGGCTTGGCGATGACAATGCACACAATTAGCCAGATCAAATTTTATATCAGCTGAGCTAGCTGAGCTTGCTGACCTGGTGATGCAATCATTAGCCGTTTTCATTTGAAGGACGAAGGCAGAGGATATACATGATGCAATATTAGACAGATCCAAATTAAAGCTCTTCACGTAATGTCTGAGAAGCTCCTGTATTTATGTGAGAGAAAAGAATATGTGAGACCTCTGTATGGCATGCAATGGAACAAGCATGTGGCTTACAATCAATTCTTGGGAGACACAACCAAATTTTTCTGCAACATGACGGAGCAAGCCATCAATCAATCTACTGACTAGTGCATTCTTATCTGAATCAGTAAAGGGTGTAGCTAGTTTTGCAGCAACCTGACCAGCAACAAGTCGAACCTCCTTGCTTTTTCCATGAACAACAAATTCAACAATGAAAGCATGCACATCACCAATACCCAAGGCAGAAAGAGTTCGCTCAGGAGTCATTTGAAGAGATTCATTATTTGACTCATCGCCAATCTTGGCGTCATCTTCATCAGTACTGCTTGAGTGGTCTTCTTTCTTTATTTCCATCAGTGCTATATCTGCTAGTTTTAACATTTTCACTTGATTTGAACCTCGCAAACACGAACTAAGCCAAAGAATGGACATAATCGGTGGTCGATGAACTAGTTGCTCCAAAATGTTAGTATCACCATGAGATAATGTAGAAGTTTTGTTATCTGGAGGGATCTCTGAGAGGGCACAAAAGTTTTTCCAGTTACATCTCCTGGCGTTCGTACCTGCAGTACTCAGCAGTTCGTCAAGAATTTGTTGAACGGTTCGCTCATATGAGACAGATAAACAATCTTCTGAAATGAGATCTCCCACTCCAAACAAGCCTGCCGGATGTAATGTTTTGAATTCGACTTCATCATCTCTCCAACTGACTCCACACTGTTTTGCCATCTCACGAACAATCAGTGCGTTGTCAAGCACCTCTTTGCTTTGACAAAGAAGCTTACGAAAAAGATACCCGTAGACAAAATGATCACGTATTCTATGGTAAACTTCTTGCCTGCCTCCACACAGCTTTTGGAGGAACTTCTTTGCAAGATGACGCAAAACAGACGAACCACCAGTTATGATTGCACACAGCACTGGATACCAATCTTGCCCCCACTTTGGAGGTGAAGCCACAAGAGTGAGAAGATACAAGGATTCTGAAATGAGTGATGCAATCCCATTTGAAGAAGTTTCTGCTGATGAACATGAGCTACTTGTTGCTGATCGAGTTTCCACTTTCCCTAACTTGATTCTGCTTTCAAGTATTCCATCATTGAGGTCTTGATTGATGTCGTCATTGCTTCTCAAGAAGAAGTTGGGTCTTTCTGTAACAATGTTGGTGTCTCCTGAGTCATCAGGAGAAGTATCTTTAAGAAGCTCAAATTGTTGTCCGATCAAAGTACAAAATTGCAACTGAAATGAGGAGAGAATAGTGGTCAATTCGATCTGCAGGGGCTCGGATATGTTTTGGTTGTTAGAACCAAATTTTGAGAGGTGATCTTCAACTTCTGGGCGATTATCTGGGGAGTCGGCCCATTTGAAATAGTTGCAGCGATGTTTCCGTTCCAGACCACAGACATAAAACCTTCTGTCCTTGTGAACTCCGTGACTACACCTTCTTCTAACTGCTGGGACTTTGTGAGTGTCGCAAATAAATCTAGGATCTGCTTTGCTTTTATGTTGATGTCCTTTACCCTCTTTGTCTTTGGGGATGCTTTTGACTAGAGCTGAAGAGGGGCTTGGTTCAATGGTTGTTTTCTTTGTGACAAGGCTCGAAATTGTACGCAACACTAGTACAATCTTGCCTGCCTGCACATTGTCTGCTTGGAGCAAATCTTGAAGGGAGCCAGTAATGCTTTTCAGCATCTCTTTCCCTTTTGCAATCCTTGATTTCTCGTTTTTAGAGCCATGGACCAAGCCAAGAACTAGATGAATTAGATGGGGTGACGGGGTGGAACTTTTTGCCAAGGATTTTGACACTAATGAGAGCAGATTAGAAAATAGAGAGCTTCTAAATTCATCTTTATCGGCGCCCTGATTATTGGATGCATGTTCTTTAGTAGTTTGACTCATTTTTAATGCCACCTCAACGTCTTCAACCATTGGAAAGCCAGCAGTGGGAGCTGCAATAGCGATGCACTTCATTTGCCAAATCGAATCACATGGCATGTCTTCGTCTTCCACTGTAAGTGTACGACCATGAATGATTAATGGAGAGCCCTGGTGTAAGAAACAAACACAGCAAAGTAGAAAAGGTGATTCAGCAACACTTCAAAAACACAGAATGCAATGACATTTTCATAGCTTACTGGTTCGTGTGACGTAGCGTATGTGCAGCCTCTTTCAAAGCAATCTTGACATAAATCTTGAAATGAAAAAACATCAAAGCATTGAGTTGAAGAACTGTTCAATTTCCGAAACTCTACATTAGAACTCACCTATATCAACCTCTCCTCCTATTGTATATCTTTTGTCTTTAATCGGAAACATTTTGCATGCATCGCACTGATAAGTGACGTAGCCATTATTGGGATTGTCTTGAGTCAATTTATCTACAGCGGGTACTTTGGGCTTAGAGGCATCAGTGCAAGTCGACATGATAGCTTTACAACAGGACTGTTCAAGAGAATAATATACAATTAGACACACCCATTAGAGGAAAAAGCAGATTGTGAAAGTAAATGCACACACCTCTACAATGGAAGAATCATCGTGTAGCAAATACTCGGACAGCGTGTCAAATTGAGCAAATGAATTTGAATCTGCACATGACATTTCCATCAAAATGAGTTGTGATATGTGGTAGGTTGATTTGACAAAGTTGATTGTGCTTCCATACACAAGTGAGAGATGGGTTGCTGTAAAATTAAGGCATATGGAGAGGAGAAAACATAGTAAGAACTCCATTTAGAAGAGCAATACTTTCATTGTACAAAAACAAGCTCACTGAAGTCAAGAATTCTCTTTGCCTCAATAGCAAGAGAAGTTGTAGACACCCCATCATTCATCATGCTCAGTATTGCATCTTTATAGTTGTTCCCGTTAGCTCTTGCTATATTTGAACTGTTGTTGACAATGTGCACCAACAAGTCGACAGCACGGCGAATCATAGACTCTTGTTTTGAAAATGCTGTGCCAACACCGATGGTTGAAACCTCTGATTTGATGAATTTTCCAAGATTCAGAAGAGTGGACATTAATCCTCGAAGTGTTGAATGATCAATGAACAGAGAGCGTTGTGATTCACTGTCTTCTACTTGCTTTAAAAGAGACAGTGTTGAAGTGCGCAAGCTTTCTGTTGATTCATCATCGCATGTATCCAGCGCTGTCTTTTCGAGAATTTGCCTAATGACTTCTCTGCTGCCAGTGCCAAAAAGGCTGGCTTTATCTTCACCAAGAATTTTGGCCAGGGCTGTTAGTGATTTGATGCATGAGACTTGATTCTGTTCTCCTTGCTTGTTATTTCTTTGCCACTTGAAATTACAATCACTTGCTGGTGCAGAATTACTTTTTGATGTGAGACAAGGTATCTCCGATCTTTTCTTTGCGTAGATCTCTGAATACACAGAAACAAGTAATTTTTCTTTGATGTACCTCTTGTCTGCGCAGGTTGAACTACTACACACAATTAAAGGGAAAACTTACCTACGGCATCTACAGCAGCACCAGAGGTCATGTCGTGGCTAGACGAAAAATGTATTGTGACAAATCCATTTCTCACAGCAAGAAGAATCTCCTCGTCTGTTAAAACAAAGTCATACCACCTCCACAAGTTGCGTTTTGTCTTGATTGTTCGCCCTGTACCCATTATTGAAATCTCCCTTGGAATTAATTCAGGCACACCCCCAACAAGGACTCGAACAGTTACGATGGCTAGGTCCTCCACGTTTGTTTTGCCACTTTTCTTTGCTATTCCAGAATCCAATCTTGCAGTTAGTGTGCAACCCTCTCTGGATGGGCTGGTGAGGAACTCACTGTTATTGAGGGATAGTTTTTTCTTTATCGTCTTGAAATCCTTTCCAGCACAATCGCCGGCAAAAATTAACCAATCCTCTTCGCTGACATTCATAATTGAAGGTTCTTCAAACATGAATATATTGTTGCTTGCTGAAGCGTTTTCTGCAATAGGTGGCTCTGCTTGTTTTGAAGGATCCATATCTTCTCCAAACCAGAGTATTGAACCGTTGGAAGATAACATGGTAAGAAATGCTCTTTCGTGGACTTCCGTGTTGCCGTCAATGGATCCTTGTGATGAAAGGCCTCCAACTAGATGAGGGACAGAAAAGGTACAGGACCCAACAAAACTATTACTAGCCGAGAAGGTACCGAGGCCAGCACTGAAACTTGGCGGCCAACATAATTCCTTCACAGAAACAGAAGAGGATTGATTAAACTCTAGAAGCAGAATTCGCTGTTGATTTGAACTGGGGACCCTTGCAACACACGATACTCGAAAAAAGACTTCACCATCCCTTCTAACAGTACCCTATTGAAGGAGAAAGATGAGATGAACAAAGAAAAAGTTGACCTTTAAAACTAGACATGTCTCATATCATACTTACAAGCTCTTGAAAGTGTACGTAAGGCCCGGTCAAAACACCGAAATTGCATCCAGGAAGATTGTCTGATGAAATCGTGCTTGGTAACAGCTCAAACGTCCCGTTAATGGTGCCATTCTTGTCAATAAGCATTGCAACAACAGGTGACGAAACACACTGGTAGAGAAGTAGATTACTGTGTTGCAAGAAATGCAAAGTAGCCCCTTCTCCAAATGTAGTTGATGTGGAGCCCGCCGAGCCTGGTTCCCCTCCATAGTATCTGCGGATGCCGGCAGATGCAAAGGTGATGCCAGATCCAATTTCAATGTATGTCTCTCCTGAAAGTTCCATTCAAAGTGAGCATGTGTGAGTGTGGTACATTGCTTTAACACCAGCAAGGCCTGTACATGCAACCTACCTTCTTCTTCTAATGCTCCATCATGATCAACACATAAATCAATGGAATGTATACGTCCAGTATCCAATAACATGACAAGCTTTTTGTATACCTCCTTTGAATGTGATGGGGATAAATTCGAAGTGAGAACTGCGGAGCGAATAAGAACGTCTTCGTATGCAAGAGCAAAATGTGCAGTCCCTTTGCACGAGTCTTCACTGTCTGTGGTAGCCAGATCAAAAACGTGGACAACAGTTCCACAAATGCCCACAATGATGGTTTCTGTGAGCCACAAGAGTCCAACCAAATATTCGCTTTCACATTCACCAGAATCTGATTCTATTTGAAGCGCCAGTGTCACAGTGCGTTCAATTGCATCAAAACCTTTCGACAAAACAGCTACACATGCTTCAGAGCCTCCCCAGAATGCTAATAAGTTCTGGTTTTCTGATAGAGCTAATCCCAACACATCAAATTTGACCTTTTCCGTTCCAAGAAATGAGAGCTGCGACCTTGATAAATGCATTGCATATGAAGTATCAAGATGCCTTGTGTTCACGGAAGGAATTGCACTGAAGAATAAAATAGAGTTAGCTTCAGCACAGACCATGCGCCCCCTCGTGTCAGAATCTATGAGCTGCCGACCAGCTCGATTTCTTCGCATATGGATGGCTGATGATGATGAAATCATTCCCATCTTCAAACTATTTGCTTTTGCTGCTCTGACGGGAAGCATAGATTGATTACCATCTAATAACTTGAGATTCAGTGGCAATCCACATCGTATTTCAAGACCAGGTTTCCCAGTCTCAATGGTGGAGATGGCAGGAGTGTCTTCAATTAAATATGAGATATTGAAATCAATAGAATCATTCGTGAATGAATGGTTGAACAGGCTGAGCATTGTTTCATTCCACTTGGACACCTTGGCTTCTTTGGCCAACAAATCCAAGGTACTGAGACATTCAGCAGGGTAGCTGTGGTATACCATTTGGACTGGATTACCGCAATCTAGCTGCTTAGGCTCTTCGGCCAAAACACTTTCATTGTGCAAGGAATTAAAAGTTGCTTCATCGATAGGACTCAAGCATTTACACTTTACTCTTGCCCCTGATGCAACTTCTGCCCCGCAATCGCAGAAAAACGAACTTTTCCGTGAATATCCAACATCATGGTCCTTATGGCAAACTCTGGCGCACAATGAGCAACAGCCCTATTAATTAAGCCGAATAAAATTAAACTATTTGAGAGACATAGGCACTGTAAAAATGTTGGAACACATTTTTTCATCCTTACCTTATCCTTAAGAAGCCCACAGGTATAACAGTTGTACCAATGTTGCTCTGCAAAACCTTCCCCGGTTTGAGTAAAAGTACATGTGCGGCGTTGAATACCTTTTCTTGGGCCACTGTTCCCTTCACGATTCAACTGTGCTGTGGCTTCGAGGGCAGAATCATCAACCTCGCAATGCACAGTGTTGCGGAGAGTGGCCACAAATAAAAACATGCTCTGGATGCAGTCATTTAGATTTTGGTTACTGTTCTCACTCACTACCAATGAGACCACCTTGCTAATCAAGGTAGGAAGTGTGCCAAACCGCAAAGCCAGTATACAAATTAGATTTGTTAGCAAAGACTGCGCAGGAGAGGAAGCCCATTGATTGATGCTTTCTGTGAGGTTGTTTAGAATCGTCTTAGAGCCCTTGCCTGAAAGTGATTCATGTTGTGTGGTAACCAAGCTCATGAGTAACTTGACTAAATCTTTCGCTATTTCCGATTCATAAGTGGCGGATGATGTTGATGGACAAACTACAATGCCCAAAAGTAGGAGAATTTCATCATCTGTCATTTCATCTAATGCAGTTGCGGCAGTCAGGCGCAAAGAACAGGTGCCACTTGTGCTCTTCCCTCCATCAAGCAATTGTCCCTCGTGATCTATAAGTATGCATAAAGTCTGAACAATCATAGATCTCATTCCTTGGGGGCTTTGTTCTTTATGAGCCAAAAGGATGAGAAGCAATTTAACAATATGAACAGTGTCACGATGTTCTGGATAACAGGCAGGCTCTGATGAAATAATGCTCATGAGTTCAACTTGTGCCTTGTCTCCTCCGATGAGACGTGCTTGGAGGATTCCAGCTAGACCAAAACTTGACAGGAGAGCATTGCTTCGTGAGGTGGAAATTTGTTGAACGATAATATTGATCACAGCAAAAGCTGCAGCTGCCATTGGCTGAGTCATGGACTTGTCTTTGATCGCTTCAAAAACACCCTGTAATGCATCAAAGCGTACCCGGATTGCCTGCAAGATAACCATGTCATTGAAATGAAGCTGAGATGAGTTCTCAATCATGTGGTTAGCTGCTGCTTGGGATGTGTGCCGTAAAGGATCACTGTTGGCAGAAAATGCAGAAACGCAAGATAGGAAGGCCAGCGCTTTATTGATATTTGCTCCAACCTCATTCTTTGTTGAAAAACGACTGGTTACAATGGCTTCAGATGAAAGAGCACTCTCTGGGAGGTCGTTACATAATGGATGGGGGCTGCGACCTTTTCCGTCATAAAGTGCAAAACGAAGCAAAGCAGCGGTGGGAACCATTGCACTGACGATGCTGTAGAGAACTCGTTTCCAATGAGACACATTCTCGAGTGCCTTTTTCAGATCAGGCTTGGTTGATGAAATGGTCAATTTCTGCAATGTAGAGCCTCTAATGACTTCAGAGAGAATCTGTCCAGCGTGTTTTGTTAGTTTGGTAATTAAGACACAGGACAAATCCATATGATTCACTCACCATCTCCCACTGCTCATTCGCCCGAAGTTCCGCAATAGTTGGATCATTCACTACTGTAGCATCAGCACCTTTGATTCTTTGTGCCGAGTGCGCAGCAAATTTGTTATTAGGCAAAGAATCCCGATCACCCATAACAGACCTCAATACAGAAGTATCAGTTTGACTTAGCATGGATAGGTACGAATAAAATGGTTCGCACCCAGAACTTGATTGCTGGTGACATACAAGAAGTTGGTGTAAAAGGCGGGACGGAATTGGTGAACTCTCTCCTGGCGAGCAATCATTGGCAATTTCCAGAGCTGCTTCAAGTGCTTGACAGTAACATTTATAAATGACCACGCCCAGATTGGTAAGTGAACTAAGGGCGCTATCAGCAGAATCTGCAAACGGAGTAAAGTATGTGAAAATCTCGATAACAAGCTGAAAATAATAGCCTCTGATTCTTACCAACTGCAACAGAGGGAACTATGTCAGTTTGCATTCGACAGCTTCAAGGAGAGTTATATTAAGGGATGAATCAGCTGACAGGTAATAAGAAAAGACTTTCAAATAGAGAATATAAGACAAACCTTGTATCCAACCAATCCGGCCAACAAGGCGCTGCACCGAGTGAAGCACAGGCATTGTGAAGGCGGCCAAGCGCTCTGGTTCTCAGGGATTGTCCTCCACTCTCAAATGACTCAAACTCTGATTCATCGGACTGAAACTCATCCAACACGTCTTCATCTGTGTAGCCGCTTGCGGGTTTGTTCCTTTTGAGTTGTGATTTGCTGAAGCGGTGTATGGACGAGAAGTTGTTTGTTCCGGGTCTCGAGTGCATACTTATCAAAACGGATAAGTAAACTGGAAGAGCTTCATAATATGCAAATGATGGGAGCGAAGGAACCTCGGCATCGTCTGAAAGGGTTGTTGAGCTTAGGTCAGATGCTACACGTTTGATTATCTGTTCTGAACTAGTGATCCCAGACAGTAAAGCTTCATTTGGTCGACAACGTCCCCTCTTGCTTGATGTTGTTCTTTCCAACAGAGTTTGTTGATGAGATATTGGCTCGTTCTTAAAGAGATGATGGACCTCGCACATCTCATCCCTCATGCTGATTAACCTTTCTAGAATATCTTGTTTTCTGATAGTTGCTGCAGTAGATGGTCCTTCCCAACAGACAGGAGTCCACGAACAAATCTTTGCAGCAGCATTCCAGGATGAAAACACTAGATGGCCTCCATCAATGGAAGCAACCTCAAAACCAAGCTTTAGTGATGATTTGATTAGAGCCGTCATTTTATCCAATTCCACATCTGACAGCAATTCTAATGAAATAGTCACAGCAGTGGCCGGTACTGAAGGGGAATTGAAATCATCAAATAGACCCATAAATACAGCAGATTTATCACAACATGTCCGCTCTAGTTCAGGAGTTGTCTTCTTTGAAAACTTGGGCATACTGTAACGTGATGCAGCAACTTCACGAGAAAGATGTGCAGCAAGTCCAGAAGTAGTGACAATATCGGCCTGCAAACATATCAAGAGATGTAATGAGTTTCCTTGATCAACTAAACACTTGCAGGTCACAAAAATTCTCACCATATGAGCAGCCAAACAAATTCCTCGAGCCAGCAGACGAATCTTCTGGATGTTATGTGACACAATTTCCATCAAAGCTACCAGTTCCATCTGTAGCAGTTCAACCAGCCTCAGAAAGACTGCTTTTTGCTGATGCTTTTTGAGTTTTGTTGCAGCTAGAGTGAAGAGTCTAAAATAAATGGAGGTAAGAACGCAGAGATTTCAATACTTGTATGCAAAAGTTGAATCAAATAATCTCACCGAGCATCAGGCAAAGATATTGGAATGTCGTCGGCATGTGATGGTTCTCTTGCGGTTGCATCTGATCTAGTCTTTGGACCGCCCAGCACAATTTCCAGACTATTCAAAAAGGCATTGCAAAGGAAAAGTTCCGGTTCTATTGGAGACTCTGGTTGAGGTGGCAGGCATGACAATGCGGATGCTATCAGAGCATGCTGAAGGGCTGGGAGGCAGAGTGGCCAGTAATTTTCAGATGGGCGTGCTCGTATGTGTTGTCTTTCTAAGTCCACCTTGGCAATATGTTGTAGCACTTCTAAACGTCTATCACAATCGTGGAGGAGTAAATCATTCACCGATGCAGGGGAGTGCTGTACGACCGAAGCTTGTCCCCTGCCAATAGTGAGGGATAATTTTATATGTGATGACCATAATCGGCGTTCTTCAGGTGTGAATGATGTTTTGTCACCCATGATTTGAAGACGTGGAGAAATGAGCTGTAAAGTTGGCCCAGGCAGTATTATTAGTATAAAAAATAATGAAATAATGAAATCAGGGCCACGCATACCTTATCTTGAAGAATGTAACCGAGGTCAACAAAGTCTTTAATCAACTTAGTCGAGAACACTTCCTTTTTCCTGAACAGCGAGCTCATGCACAGCAAGTCGGCTTCGTTCAAAAGTAATGAAGCATCTCTCATCGTCAAGGCTGCTCGCAAGAAGTTTAAAACATCCGAGGATAGAACACATCGAGTCATGGTTTTCGAAGTCGACTGTGGTGAAATTCCTGTAGATGAAGCATCCGCGGCCTTTCTTTTCTTCTTCTTTGTTTTAGTGTCAGATGTTTGATCAGTTGGAAATCCATAACACATGCGAATTACAAAGAGAAGGCTTTTGAGGAAGGACTCCATTTTAATTAGGTGGGCATCTTCAGACAGAGACTCATCCATTTGAGCTCTGATGAAGAACGAAATAATTTCAGCGTGGACTGCAGGATCTCTCTGTAGCAGGAATTCTCTTTGGATGCCTGATTCGTTGCTTTCCTCCTTTGCATTGCTGGGTATAAATGCACCACCGAAAGAGATGGCCGCATCAATAGCCCTAGGATCTAGCTCCGAGTCTTTCTTTTCTTGTCTCGAAATATTAAGTGACTCATTCAATCTGTACTTCTCCACAAAGCTCTTTAGATCAATTTCTTCACTGGTATCAACCCCTTCAGAGTTTGTACTGATATTTCTCTTCGTAAGGCAGTTGAAAGCTTCTGAGAGTTGCGAAACAGCCAACGAAATAAGTTTTGCATCCAACACAACAACTTCGCCTTCATTCTCAAGGATACGACCGAATTGGTATCCAAAGTGACTTAGCGCAATGGCTCCCCCAATTGCCACAATACGAGACTTTGTCACCGAAGTTTGAACAAATGAACTTGACGAAGCCATCAGTCCAAGTGTTTCCAATGTCCGGTGCATGAAAGGGTAGAATGGAATGATATTCACAAGTTCTTTAGAGTCGTGGCGACGATAGGAAAGGCTGGAGTCGCGATAGGAATCATCATCATTGACCAGCAATTGCCTGATTTCAATGTCAGCATTCTTTAGAGTTTCAGAACGAAGCAAATGATCTCGGTAGGAATTGTGAAGGCAAGATGTATGCGCTTCAATCAAGAGTTTTGTTAGAAAGGCCACTTCGTCTGTAATGTTTTGACGAACCCAAGTTGTACCTGACTTTTTGCCTCCTTTGGGGCTTGTGCTGTGCACTGGGGATGAGGCTTTTTCTGCTGTTTTGGCTGCCCCGGCTTTGGATCTGGTACGGGCACTCCTTCTAACGGGGTGTTCGTCATGAGCAGCATCATCTTTTTTCTCAAATGTCAATGTGGTTACCTCTGAAGCAGAAGCAAACCCACCTGTATCTGGCATGTTGGTAATTGACTTCACATACTCATCAATCCAACCAGAATTAGCAGGAGAGATGCCACCAGTAGAAATCATATCAATCATGCAGGAAATGAATATGACAAGTGCCAAATCACCTTGCATAGCACCTAGACGTTCATTGGCTGGCGAAACTGCAAGGTCTGAAGAGAGGGAGGTTCGTTTTGTTTTAGAATCTTTCTTCTTTTTCTTGGATGATGATGGTTTTGCCGTATCGGCAATCACAGCAGAAGGACTCTCAACGGGATCCATTTCCAACACTTTTTTCCATGCCTCTTTCTTTGTCAGCATATTCATGCATACTTCCAGTAGGCGTGGCTGACCAGAGCACAGCCATCCGAAAGCCAGGGTAGGCCAACGACGAACCGAGACATGGACGTCAAACATGATGTGATTTTCAGGTCTTTGGGCAAGCAACATTGAGGGTTCTGATAGTGGGTGTTCAGGTGATTCAGTCTTGGTCGGTTTCTTGGCCTTGGGTGCTCGCTTAGTCTTTTTGGTAGGTGGCTCCTCATCTTCCTTTGGATGAATGGAGCCAGGGCCAGACAAACCATGTCGGCTTTGCAAAACAATCATAATAAACCTAGAGTCCTCCTCGTCCACAAATGCATTCTCCGTAATCTCACGACATATTTCAGATAGAACCTTATTTTCCTCCTCCAAATCACCACCAACTGATTCATTATTCTGCAAATGAAAGCCCAATTTGCAATCCATCATTATACGCTGCACCAACCCATTCCACATGGCCACAGTATTACCCCCCATCATCGTATGTGTTTGCATCCAAGTCGTAGAACTACTGCCCCCACTCCCTCCAACAGGCGATCCCATAACCGCAGACATCATTCCATCAAAATCCATCCCGGCAGAATAACTCGAAGCCATCCCACTAGATGAAGCACTACCCAAAGAAGAAACACCCACAGAAGAAGAAACTAAAAGCTTCGGCCTATGATTCATTTGAAACGCAGTCTCCAACCCCAAAAGACAAGTCCACACACCCCTCCTCAACAGTGTGTACTCCATCTTATTCTCCTCATCGTCCAATTCCAATTCCCCCAAAGTTTCCATGGCATTCAACGCTCCAACCACACAACTTGTCATGGCCCTCCCCGCCACAGCTTTGGCATACGACACGATGGATTTGCGCTTACGTTCCAACTTTTGCTGAGCCTCCGTCTCTGTCTTTCGTCCACGACCAGTCTCATTGTCTTCATCATGATCGCCCCAAGCCGAGGCACTTGCTGCCGCAGCAAACGAAGACGAGGCATACTGCGAATACTGGGAGGATTTGGTGATACTCTCCAACAGCGACTTGTCATTCACCAAGGCAGTGATTAAATGGTGTGATAGGGCCGCCAGCACGAGAGCCGTTTGCTTGGCCCCCTCCCCGTCTCCTTCGTTACACGATTGCAAATACCCAATTAAAACGTTGATACTCTGAGTGGTTGCCATGAGTAAATGCCCATCCCTTATTCCCTGCGTTTCCTCTTCGTTGTTGTTATCTTCCCCCTCGGGGTCGAAACTAATCGCCCCCTTTTTCTTTTTGTCGGCACTTCTTGTGCGTTTCTTCCCCCTTACTTCTTTCTCCTTCTTTCCCTCTTGAGCCTCACCCTCATCCTCGTCGAGAGGAGAGGCACACTTGCCATCTTTTAAAGCACGAAGAGCCTCGGTGCATCGTTTTTTACTCAAGGACAAGAATTGAATATCAACTAATAAATGAGCGAGGAGGGAGGCAGGGTCATTGGTTAGAGACTTTGGGAGTATGGCTTCCCAGAGAGCAGTTGATGATGGTCCGGTTGATGTTGTTGTTGTGGTGGTTTGTTTGGTTTCTTTCTTTGTTGATTTCTTCTTCTTTTCGGGACTGTCATGTAAGGTTAAAAGTTAAAGTGAGATTGATTAGATATGGAGATGAGATATTCATCAATACCAACTCCAACAACAAATAGAGTGCCCTTTATGTACTGTAACAAAGTAAATGAGCAGTCAACTTAACAAAGGACAAACAAAATCAGAAGGCAGCAGCAAATCATATGAGATGCACAATGACAAGACGTGTAAAATAGGATTCAACAAAAGAGGAGCCACTAAATAAAATGAAACACATCAAGTTCATCCAAAATCAATCCCCCCAGAACAATCGCAATTCATAGTAGAATGATCACAACGAACAAACATGACAATCCAGCTTGATGAATAATTCAAACAAACACACGTCGTGCCATGCCATCAAGGTCATGTCGTACACAACAACTAATTAACTCTAATTAATAACTGCACGCCGCACCCCACAGAACAAACTAATCACATTACATGATCACAAACACAAATTAAACAAACGCACCTCTTGCCCTCAGAAGAAACAGCCGCATCCGGCACAGCCTCAGAAGCAGCAGCCTGCTCGGCGGATTCTTCCGCACGAACCGTTCGTTTGCGAGTTCGACGGGATGGCATGGTTGTTCGTTGCTGAATGAAAATGTCTACTGAATGCTGCTCCTGAAATCGATTGTTGATTAGTGTGTTGTTGTTGATGATGGAACGATTGCGTCCTTGTGTTTTAGTGTTCTAGAGCCGGTGAAACAGTCTAATTCCCAGTCTGTGACGTGATGGATCGCGTCATGGTTGTTTTATGATTGATGGGAAATGAGCGAGTCGTTAGTTTCTGTCTATCTACCATAACATGAGCAGTTATATGGGCTCGATTATTGCACGAACAGTGATATAAAACATGGCGGGAAAACTACTTCTGGCGCCATTTCTTTTCAGACGAAATATTTCTTATATTTAAATGTCTTTAAAAGGAGTGGCTATGAAGGATTTTGTTGTTTCTTTGTTTGTAGACCAACTACTTACGTACAACTATTTTACTACATATCTAAGTAGGTACTGACTACATCAAACCCACACATTCAAGGTCAGGCTTTCTTATTTTTCATTTGTCTATTCACCTTGTAATTAAGAGCAGATGCCGTATGAGGTTATTTTGTCTTATGTTCTCTTGACTGCAAGGTAAGGGGGTGATCAGAGGTCTGAGGTCTCCTTTCCATCAATTTTTGCTGGATTTTCGATATTTCCTCTAGCTTTTGACGTCTTCACCGTGCCCACTCCATAGTCTAACTGACTAACAAACCACCACCTTCCTGTAATGCACACACTACAGACTCTGTTGTCGTCACCGGCTCTATCTTTTGACTGCTGATAGGAGTATGACAAACAGATAAGTGAATTGTTGTTAATCAATCCGTAATTGTAGTGAAGGCCATGATGGATTGGCCAATAAAGATTTGACCATGCTATTGTTACAGACTGGTTATTTAGATGAAGGTCAATAAGTTTCTGACTGTTTGTTTTAGACTGACAGATTGTCAATGGAAGGATGCAATAGTCAAATTGATGTAGTATGAGGATTTGATGGCTTCCACTCTGAACAATAAACATGTGTGTAAAAATCCTCTTTATCAAACCAATGTCAAAGCTTCAGCAATATGCAATGCTACGTATTTCAAACCGCCACTTTCAACCACACCTATTGAAAGACATAAAAACAAATCCAATAATCAGCCGGAAATGACAGGAGCTAACACGACAGACTGGCCATGATTGATGTTAATGAATAGGGAGCAGTTGTTTTGACCAGGAATGAAATGCCAGTTGGGGTGTGATTTTAAGACTGCAGTTGTTGGTGATGGATTCAATCTACTCAGAAGAAACACAACAATCAAATTGTTATGGTGGTGCTTTTGCTTCCTCTCATGGGCCATTTTCTTCAATATTCAAAACATCTTAGTCACCCAGTTCAACTTACTATAAATTGCTTCAATTGTCCGAACCAAGCCACAAATCAAACACACCAAAACTAGCACCTCAATCTGTGAACAATAGTAGGTAATTCCAATAAACATCCAGAGTGGCAAGAGTTGTCACCGTTAACCAGTTGCAGCGCTGATTCAGATCTGGTTCCAGTGAGGGGTGGGGTGATGGAGGCTGATGACTCTCAAAGACCTGTCAATCATTGGTATTCGGTACTTGCAGAATCATTGTTGCTGGGGTTCTGGCACAAAACAATTCTATTTTTATTCAATTCTCTCCCCCCACTCACTGCTATGGGGGGTAACGCACCTTAAATGCTACTAAGTAAAAAAATTCTACTTTTTCCT
>JALLAY010000057.1:0-23889 GCA_036939635.1 Cyclotella baltica | reverse complement strand
GATAGTTACTTCTATTCCATCAAATTACTTATTATTTCAATGAACAGAATTAAATTGTTTGTCCTACTGTATTAATATTGGATTTTTATTACTTAATTACATACAAAATTATTCGTCATTGAAACTAAATGTATTATAGTATTCAGTTATTAATTTAATAATTATTCATTCAGTAGGGGTTGATTGTCGGGTCAATTTGAGAGGGTGGCAAGGGTTTGAGCAGCCTCTCTTTCAAGGTAATCTTCACATCAAGCACACCACATTGTATTGAACACGACAAATCTGTTTGGTGTTGGGATAATTCCATCACGTCAATTCATAATGAAATGTGTGGCTAAGATGGTGCACGATGTTTGCTTGACTGAATGCTGGAGTTCAAAACAAATATGTGAAACACATCAAATTGCAAGAAGATGTGAGTCTATCATTAAGGCAACAAAGGACACAGGAACCCAATGAATCGAAAGTGACAATCTTGATAATCTCCTATAATATATATGTTGTGTTATTTTGTGTTGGTGTAATTCTTGCTTCATCTGTTCATCTGGTATGCTATAAAGTCATTTGATGAATTTGTCTCGTTTGCCAAAAGAAGCATGTCATATTCACCTGTTATCAATTACCCTAAAACGACTCAACTTCCCCCATGTCCTCCTTTTCAAACAATGGCATAAAGTAAGGTCAACTACGGAAGTGCCCAACACTTGTTTCGTGGTGCACACATGAACAGGTGATGCTCCAGCAGGATTTTTGATACATTTTTCCTCCCCAAAGGACACCCGTCAGTATTCTAGCGTGCAGGGGATGATCCTGTTCACACTTGCTTCTTTCTTCTCTGATGCTAGTTTGACATCCACTGCTTCACTCAACTTCTTTAATAGTTGCACAACATGTCTTCCAACAATGTGAGAAACATGTTTAAGTCTAAGAAGAAGAATAGTATAACAATATTTGATACAACAACATCTTGTGATAATTAATCTATGTGATCATCGCCTTTGATGTCACTTACTCTATTATTCATCATCCTCACTATGGTTGCGACTTCATCTGTAAGTTTCTTATCCCGCAGGACTGTCGCAATATTTTTATGGCTCTCTCAATAGCACTGGCATTGCCAAGGATTTTTGCATGTAGTGGTGTATTACTTGAATTACTCACAGTTGCAGTGCCCTCTCCTCAGATAAATATTTTGCATCCTGCCTTGTTCTTAATGCCATTGATGATTTGACAGTGATTACCCAGAATACGACGTATGTACTCAGGCTTAAGAGGCATGACATCACATGAGTCATCTTGTATTTCATCTAATCTTGACTGAATCAATTCCAAGGCTCTCTTGATCACATTGGTGTCACCAAATATCGCACATCAAATTAGTAAAACGTGTTAAAACTATGGAAGGTAAGAAAATCTATCTTTGACTAATTACCACCGCAGCGGACATTCAAGGGATCAACAAAGGGAGGATTGAACATATAAAGCCTGATGGCCCTTACATCTATGGTATACCCGGAGGTTAACCTGATCATTGATCCACTTATGGAAGCTTAAATGTTTTGGTCATAAACATTAGAACACTTGTGATCGCAATCACTTTGTTTCTTCCCGTTGGCGCTGTTTTAAACTGGAGACAAAGCCTTAGCTTAGCTTTATAATTTTAGGGACTCCATGGCTGCCTTTCTTTATTGGATCATTTTTTGGAAAGTTCCACTTTGTCTTGATGACAAGTTAATTTGCATCGTGCATCTCAAGCATGATTAAAATCCCAAAGTTGGTACCAGTTTTTGTATGTAAAGCTGAAGTGAGCTTTACATTTTGATTTTAAGAAACCAAATTGCAAAAGAGCCACAATCAACTTTCTCCTTCCTGATGAAATGTTGCAAGAACTTATTGACATGTTTGCAAGCAGGATGATGGTGGTTGAGTTGATAATGCCTTTATGGCTTTTCTATCTAGATCTTATCAATATGGAATTAGTTGTAACAACGATTGAGAAAGGCAATATCACAAAATCAGGCAGCAATAAGAAGAAGCAAAACAGAAGTTTGATTGCCAATTAGTCCTTGGAGTAATCAAGTACAGAGTCTCCTGTAATAAAATGGCATCTGTAAACCCTCATTCACTGACCTTCCATAGTTTTAAAAGTTGGTGACATTTGTGTCAGATATGAGGATATCCAAGGCAAAAGTCAACACTAACAAAACATACGAATCATGTGCCACTGAACCCCTCCTCTAGATAGGTCTCGTGAATCAGAGAAGATAGTAAAGCGACTACTATGTCTTTTCACACTGAGATTAGAATCTTCTTGAACCAAGCAATTCTAAGGTAGGCAATGTGTGGCAGCCAAGCAATCGTCATTTTTATTGGAATAGGTCTAAGAGTCCGGCTAAGAAATTAATCAATCAATCAAGACTGACATTTATGTTGATGGGTGCGACATTTATTCTTTTTCGTATTGTGGTTTATGACATCTTGGAGATTTCAAGGCAACACCAATGATTTATCAGGTAATCAGTTTAGTGACATTCTTTTTCTACACTATGTATTGATAGATCCCTTAACTGACATCGAGAGCAACATATGCTCAACACAGGCTCTGGTTTTCTGTAATACCAACTTTGACCTTCAATTTTTATTGAGACTTTGCAGATAGTCATGAGTCGCCGACGACCCCCGTTCCTGCACCCATTTCTCCTCCAACATCCCCTCCAAAACCTTCTCATAGTCTTCCAAACTTGGTTTCCCCCAATCTCCCGGCAGAGGCAATGCTTTTGCAATATCCAATGTTCTATACCAAGACGCAGGTATGCCTGCCAACTTCTCCCATTTCCCAACGTATGCCCGTTTCGTCAAGGAGTCATACCCATTCTCCTCAATCTTATCCAATATCTTGCCATAGGCATCCAATGAAAGTTGGACAGGTAGCCTCGCATCAGGGCTTAGCATGGGCACACCACGTAGAGCTCGAGCATAATACATTCTGGCTCGGGCTATTTCAAATTTCATTAGGTTGATGTAGTTATCGTCTACTTTTTGATCAAATAGTTGTTGCTCGGTGACGCCAAATCTTTTCATGTCATTTTGGGGGAGGTAGACTCTACCACGTTTTTTGGCGTCTTCGCCTACATCTCGTAGGATGTTGGTGATTTGGAAAGCGACTCCTAATGATAATGCAGGTTCCCTGGCAAAATAGATGTGAATAGCATTTTACATGATCAGAATAAATTAAATGCTCAAAATGACTTGGACAGACAAATGCACAACAAAACTACCAAACTAATAACTCACTTTGCAATCTCATCCGTATACCCCTCAGCACACCCAAACACCGGCATACTCATCAACCCCACCGTCCCCGCAACCCTATAACAATACAAATGCAACTCCTCCCAAGTCTCATACCTCTCCACACCCAACCCAGGAATATCCATCAACATCCCCCTAATCATATCCGTAAATGGCATTATGGGCAAATTCGGATACTTGACTTTACAATCTAATAGGGGTAGATCCAACACATCCATAACTTCTCCGGAATGGAATAATTTCTCCGTTCGAATTTCCCATTTTGATAAATCCATCAACATTTCTTCGTTTGGATTCGCAGCCGTGGGTCGGGGAGCATCGACAATTTCATCTGTGCGACGACACCATACGTAGATTGCCCAAATGGCACGCATTGCCGGTTCGGGGAGGACTTGTGTCCCGAGGTAGAATGTTTTGGCGAAGGCGGAGGTTACTATGCCGGATTCTTCGTAGGATCGGTTTAGGAGGCGGTGGATGCGGGATATTTCGTCTGGTGTTAGTTCAATCGGTTCTTCTTGGAGTGGTGAGGGGAAGGTGTCGGACTTTGCCTTGGAGCGGAGATAGGATGCACACTTTTGTACGAGCATTTCTGCCGTTTCACCATTTTTGGTATCGATGTATTCTTTGATGAATTCGCCAATTTCGTATCCTACCTCTTCTACTACCTCGTCGTTTATCCCCATTAAGCGTTCTGTAGATGATGATGATGTGTCATCGGTAGTTGTAAGACTGGCTTCATATCGTTTTCGTGCATCGGCTAAAGCGGTTTCGGCGCGAGATGTCGAATCTTTTACGGATGCAAAATCAATTACTGGGCCGCCGTCTAGTGTGACTCCCAAAGACAGCTCTTTGGCAATTTGTTTGGTGGTTCGTCCGCTGGTATTGGCGTCAGCTCGCTGCGGTGCTACGGAGTCTAGCTGGAAAGTTCGTCTTCGTGTCCACGATGCTGGTCTGATTGTTGATAATGGCGTTATCGATCTTTGTGAGAAGGCCGAGTTTGGTCGAATTGGTGCTAATGCCCATGCATTGTTATTGGAATTTAATGATGCAGACATGCATACGGCTGCTGCCACTGATGATGATATCCTCATTTTGTCTTTGTTTGTTTTATTGTCTTGAGTCTTCACCTTCAATAAGTTAATTTATTTCCGCTCTACTTCAACACCCAACTAACAGGCAGTTTTAGAATTAATTCTTTCCACAGAATGAACAACAGAGATTCAGCTAACTGTGCGATTGCTGTTGATATTGGTAACTTTTAGATTCGTTGGACTACCTTATGATTTCTCCTTTACAAGACATCTATCGCGTCGGACGTCGGACCATGGTTGTTTGATTGGAGCCGTTTGAACTTGTTGGTTGATGTGAGTTCAAGTGTGGATCTACGTGGGAATCAGTAACACATCAAATACGTCACGTGTAGGTAGGTAAACGTACTTACTTAAGTTTACCACAATAGTTAGTAAACTTCACCTATGTAAGAAGTAATGAGCTCCCGCCAAAAAGAACAAAACTCCCTCAATCTATTTGTGTCCCAGAGATCTTTCACAAAAAGATTTGTATCCGCATGTATCTTTAAGTATAACTCCACGTGGAGGTGTTTGATGGGCAAAAATGACACTCTCACAAAAAGTTCACGTGATGGGTTCACGACAACAACAACCATGGCGATGAGAATGGCAGGCCCTCGCTCATAACATCATCCACCACTTCACACACAGAAATAGCCTCCAAACATAATCAATAATCAGACGACTAATAAACTAAACAATGTCCACAGAAATCCCCCCCGACGTCCTGTCCCAATGGCAATCCCTCTCCCCCGCCATCCGCTCCGCCCTCATCGAATCCGAATCCAAACAATCCGATGAAAAAGATGCCAAATCCGGCCTCCAAGGCCGTCGAGCCAAAGCCTCCACCGGACCACGCATGGACGACACATCCACCAACCTTATTGGCGGCGATTCCTTCACCAAACGCACCCCCAATCCGGCTTGGGTTAAGGTACGCACTGACGTCTATGAAGAGGTCAAGGCCAAACGTCAAGCAGAGTTGGACTCGAAAACCCCCGTGGACATCACCGTCACTCTTCCCGATGGCAAGACCCTAACTGAAGACAAGGAGGGCAAAAAGTATCAATCATGGCGTACCACACCGTTCGATGTGGCCGCGACCATCGCCAGAGGTCTGGCAGACAACACCTCCGTAGCTCGAGTAACCTACACCTCCTACGTTTCAGACTACAACCCCGAAGAAGACGGAATGGGCGGAGTAGACACCCTCGCCGATTCCATGGCCGAACTCACCGTCGAAGACGACACCAAATCCTCCCTAACAATGCTATGGGACATGACTCGACCTCTAGTAGGCTCTGTTAGTAAAATGGAATTCCTCAAGTTTGAAGATGATGTGGATGCACGTACGGTGTTTTGGCATTCTTCGGCGCATGTTATGGGTGAGGCTTTGGAGAGGTTGTATGGGAGTAGGTTGACTATTGGTCCGCCGCTGGCGGGGGGGTTTTATTATGATAGTTATATGGGGGATGTGGGGGGTGATGGGGCTTTCAAGGAGGAGGATTGTGAGTTTTGAAGACTGTTGATGTTTGTTGTTGTTGTCTTTATGCTCTCTTAACTCACTGTCTGCATCTCTACATCAACAGACAAACCAATCGAAGCCGAAGTCCAAAAAATAGTCAAAGAAAAACAAAAATTCGAACGTCTCGTAGTCACCAAATCCGAAGCCCTCTCCCTCTTCTCCGGCAACCCCTTCAAGGAACAAATCATCTCCACCAAAATACCCGACGGGTCACGTACCACCGTCTACCGCTGCGGTGATTTGGTGGATTTATGTCGTGGACCTCACGTCCCGAATACGGGGAGGATCAAGGCTTTTGCTGCCACGAGGCATTCGGCTACTAATTGGTTGGGGGATACGGAGAATGATATGTTGCAGAGGATGTATGGGATTAGTTTTCCGGATAAGAAGATGTTGAAGGTTTGGCAGGAGAATCAGGAGAAGGTTAGTTTTGATTGTGCTTGTTGTTGTTGTATTGATGAAGAATGTTTGTATGCACAGTTGTGGCTATGATTACACGCACGAATCTCATTATCTGAGGCATAACCTGAAAGAGAATTCAAGCCATCCATTTTATGAGCCACATATCGTTTGGATTTTATTGATTGATTATGTCATTGTTCTTGCTGTGCACTAATATTCATATAATTTCACCCTCCTCACACCACAGGCCAAAGAACGAGACCACCGTCGCATAGCCCAACAACAAGACCTAATAATGTTCCACGAACTATCCGCCGGCTCCGCCTTCTGGCTCCCCCACGGCGCACGAATCTACAACACCCTCATCAACTTCATCAAACAACACTACTGGAAACGGGGATACGATGAAATCATCACACCCAACGTCTACAACCTTGACTTGTGGCATCAAAGCGGACACGCTATGCATTATAAAGATGCCATGTTTTGTTTTGAGGTGGAGGGGAAGGAATGGGCCATGAAGCCTATGAATTGTCCGGGGCATTGTCTAATGTTTGCGGGGAAGATTCGGAGTTATCGTGATTTACCCATTAGGTTTGCCGATTTTGGTGTGCTTCATAGGAATGAGTTGAGTGGGGCATTGTCGGGGCTCACTCGTGTGCGTCGATTTCAGCAGGATGATGCTCATATTTACTGTAGGGAGGATCAGATTGAGCAAGAGGTTTTGGGTGCTTTGGATTTCATGAAGAGTGTCTACACTACTTTTGGTATGACATACAAGCTTGAGTTGAGCACGAGGCCGAAGAAGGCTCTTGGGGATATTGAGTTGTGGGATCAGGCGGAGGCGGCGTTGGCTCGTGCCATGGACACTTTTGCTGGGAAAGGAGGGTGGAGAGAAAACCCTGGTGATGGTGCCTTTTATGGGCCAAAGATTGATATCAAAGTTATGGATGCAATGGAACGAGTTCACCAGTGTGCTACGGTGCAGCTTGACTTTCAACTTCCTATTCGCTTTGGTCTTGAATACAACACTGGATCTAAGGAAGAAGGGGAGCAATTTGCTAGACCTGTCATGGTCCACAGAGCCATGCTTGGTAGTGTAGAGCGTATGTTTGCAGTTCTCTGTGAGCATTATGGTGGAAAGTGGCCTCTGTGGCTGTCTCCTAGGCAAGTCATGGTTGTACCAGTACACAAGGAATGGAATGACTACTGTCAGGAGGTCCGAGACAAGCTGCACAATGAAGGTTTCTACTGTGATGTTGATCTGTCCAAGGCTACTTTCCAAAAGAAGGTGCGCAATGCCCAGATTGATCAGTATAATTTCCAACTTGTTGTTGGAGAGGCCGAGGCTAAGAATGGCACTGTGAACATCCGCACACGTGATAATAAGGTTGAGGGAGAGAAGAAGGTGGATGAGTTGATTGAGTATTTGAAGCAACTGAGGGCGGAACACAAATAAACTTTTGCAATTGGTTGTGTGTGTTTGTCTTAATTTAAGGATGCGTTTTATTGATTTGTTAAGTAGGGTTAAGAGTACGAGTTTTGCGGGACTAATGACAAACATGTTTTGTAACCATAAAACCAGATTTTGCTGCAATGTTGACAAAATTGTCCATATCTCCTTCCAGGCCGACTTCGTCAAAAAAGTTGTTTTAGTGGGACTTGTATCCCAGTAATATGTATCTCTAGCGGGGTTTGGTTTCAATTGCAGTGTAGTTTTCTCACTTGCCAACCGAATTTTTCGTTACATCGGCCAGAACTCCACAACCATGGCCAAATCCTTTTGTCATCACGCTACATTAGTCCCCAAACATCATAAGGAAGGGGCCCGTTCAAATGGTCTGATTTGAGTCTTCATTGAGGTGAGTTGTTCTTTGCAAATCCCACTGCCACTTGAGCTGTCGACAACCCCTGCCGTGTGAACCATAGCACGGGCATTTTGCTGCTCGTTTATTAACGACAACTATAGACAAAACAACAATCCATAGTCGTGGTTGGATCTACACACCTCTTTACATGGGCAATTCATTGTCCAATAATGTTTCATCACGGCCTTCTCTGTGGGCCGTCATTTGATGCCTCAACCTGCATTAATAGTTAAATGCAAAGATTGGTAACAGAATGATGCGAGAACCAAGGTGAATCATGCATTTATGTTTTAAATGATTGGCATTTCATTTGTTGACTCCATCAACTACACAGCAAAGAACAACCCAACTATCTACCACCAGTCACACAGTAATGATTATACCAACTACAAATCCCACAGAGTCACCATCAGCCCCTCTCAACATTCAAAAAGCGAGATACAACACCCATGAAAAACAACCAATCTACCATCAACTCAACCTCTTCTTCATACCCATCCATCCATAAGGGATCACCTTCTCAACACTATTAGATATTAGCGCCTCCTTTTCCACTCTTATTATATATCAACAGATCTCAACCCACCTCCGTCCAAGCAGCTTTGTATCCATCCGTATTTAGCAGTGCCAATCTTCATAAACCATTTGCAAGATTTGGTTGTACAATCTTGTTTTGATGACTGCTTGAATTCATTGCCTCAAAATTCCATTCTTTACGCCTCACTTTACAATTGAGTGCATTAAATGAGTTGGTGAGATGAGTGCCAAAATGTGAATTGTTTTAAGCAGTGTTTTGTTGTTCGTGGGTCCGAGGAGTTACGAGAAGCAATTAGAGATTCCCAGCAGCAAAAGCATCATTATTGTCTAGAGAAAGATCCAATTGTGGTTGAAGCATGCAACAAATCAAAAGCCTCAAAGAAGCAGCGAGGAGGAAATCACGCCATTGTTCGCTGTTTATTTACTAGACAATAAATAAGGTAAGTTCAAATAGCTACAGCTGCACCAAGCGAGTGATTTTATTGGCTTGTCATTATTTTATCACGTAAAACGCTAGGTAACAAACAACGACTGTTGGATGACAGCACCTCATCGCTGACGGTGAAAGTTGCCATTATAACCAGCACTGATGTCCTGAAGAGGACTGTGGTGGACAACCATGCCGATCAGCTGTCATTGTGGAGAAACATCATCATTGCGGCAACAGTCGATTTAAAAAATGGCTTGCTGGATTGTTATGACAATTTTCCGATCGAAAAACACTAGTTTCGCACGTGTTATTTTTTGTAACATTCATTAATCCCGCAAAACTAAAAACTTGTACCATAAAAATCAAAATGATGAGAAAATAGCCTGTACCTATGCAAATGTCTATGCTTACATCATAACAACCATCTACTTTCTCCCTTGTTCTGCTGCAGCGAGGAATTGTCTTCCGAGTGCTTTTAGTGCTATTGCTTTCTGATTCATAAGCAGTGGCTGTGTCTTGACAAAGGCCAAGCTGGAATCTCTCACTCCATGATCAGCAAAAACTTTATCACATGCATCCCGCAGAGCAACTACAGTATCATTGACTATATACTTCCATAGGAGATCAAGAATTGCATTTTGATCCACGGGATGCCTATTAGATCTGCTGTCACTGCTACAATCTCCAGGATCTGTGTCATTACTATCATAATGCAATCCAGAAAGCAGACCTTCTAAAGCCACTCGAAAATAGATTGGACCATACACTCTAGCACCGGCCACCTTTGATGATACCACCTGGGCAAAATCAGTACCAAACCGCTTCACAAAAGGCAACACATGTCCAAGTCTTCTATCTGCCTCTTGCACCAAAGTTCGCCCTATGACTGCTGCAAAAGCAATGTCACCTCCATCTTTTAGGATAAATTCTACCTCTTTTTTACAATCTAATGTAAATTGCTCCTCTGTAATTTCACCCCTGACAAAAGGGCCAACCTTATCACGTAGGTATTTAGCAATATCCACAACACGCCTCCGCTGCCGCAAGTTCTTAATTTCCTCAGATGCAGCCTCAGCATCACCAGCCGAAGAGAAACCAAACAGTGCATTCACAATGGAAGCTATCTCAACATTTCCCACATAATCTTTAACAGCGTCTGCTCCAAACAGTTCACTTATCAAATCATGGGCTCCTTCAGCTTGGAATGCATTGTTGTTATGGCTTTTGTAGCAAACACCATATTCATCGTAAGCATCTCTTGTGTCATCATTACTGAGTATTCTATAAGCTTCTGTTAAATCTAAAAAGCCTTCAACCGACGAAGATTGCATTGTTGATTCATCCATTACAGAAGTAGGGTATGCTTGTTGTTTATCAGGATGATGTCGTAGTGCTTCTCGTCTATACGCAGAGCGAATTTCTTTTGCATTGGCATTGGTTGATACACCAAGAATGTCGTAGAGTTTACTGTCTTTGACAGGAGAATGGCGTCTCCTTTTCCTCAATGATTCGGTCTTTCTATTTTGATTTATTTTTGGAGCATCTGCTTCAATGTTCAAACGTTCTTCTTCCAACAGGATTTCCCTGTCTTCAGAATCCAATGAATAATAGTCCCAGATAGCAACTTGTCCATGACTCTGATGCTGATTGTTGTCTTTTTTACCAGCGGGGAAATACAACATTCCCATTCTTGATGACCGTATCGCTTCTGGAGTACGAGCAATACCCACAGCTAAATTTCTTGCCCCCACCAATGCCCCGGCTGCGAACAATAAAACTGCATCTTTTGCATTCTCGGCCCCTCTTGATATGCCAAATGCAAATTCTGTCACAAATTTAGATATAGGTGCATGATCTCTCCCACTTCCCGAAGGCAGTAATGCCGTACAAGCTGTTATTGAACTGCATCCAAATTCATACACTCCATCGACTAAATATTGCATTCCCCTAACGTACCCGGTTCTTAATGCGGCAAATGCACTCAGCAGGCCTTCCCATGCATCCTTTGGCTCTGCTATCATGTTGTTATATTGAGTTCTTCGAAACAAAGAATAGGCCGACCACGGTGAAGATGTATTCGAGTAGAGATGAGTGGATAGATCGGTTATTTGATTTTGGAGGTAACGAATCATTAACGAGAGATATCTCACGGGAGAGAGTGGATATGGCGTATACCCATTTGACTCTGATACATGAATTTTATCTTCATCATGATTAAAAAGACGAAGACGATCTCTTATCGAAGATGAATGTGCATCAAATGCATTCTTTCTCGTACCTTTACGTGACTTTCTACTCGTCCTATCCAAATGGTTCGTTAGATATTCTTCTTCGTCTTGCTCTGGCCATAGAACTAACTTGGCATTCACTACAATTAAGGCGGATGGCCTTGATGGTAGGTTGTTAGATGTCGCGAAGAGGATACAGAGGAGGTTCACCTGCCGCTTCATGGTTCTTAGATCTGTTTGTAGCTATAGCATAGATGAAGATGAAGAGGAGCGAAGATAGAAGATTTAGATTTATGTATGTAGGAATAGGTTGGTATGCTTCATTTTACACATACAAGCGCAACTATTCTGGATTTTTCACCCTATATCCACACTCCTATCTAGCGTGAGCGGAGCCATCTCAAGAGCCATCAGCCATCAGAGGTTCTCAAGATCAGAGGCCACAACAGCCATCAGCCATCGATTGATTGAGTTATGCAAATCTTCTATGCAGCGCCGAACCGCCGCGGCTGACCATATCTACCTTAGGCCATCCCGTATTCTGGCCAGGCAGAACCAGCGTGTGTTAGAGTACGGGACTTCAAGTTTGTGGATGCATCATCGGCTAGAGTGGCGGCCAAATGCCTTGCTAAAGGGTCAGTGAAAAAGAACCAATATTTACTATTTTCATCAGCAGTGCCTCTGCATAATGCCTCCGAAAAAGAAACCATCTTCCAGCAGAAAGAAGAAGGGAAAGCAAAACGGGGCATCAACCTTGACACCAGCAACTGATGTCATCTTAACCAAACCCAACGTGAGCAAAGAGTGTGCTGATGCTTTTGCAGCACTGTTTTGGGCAGACTATCCACCAAACATCCATTATGATGACTACGTGGATTCTCTCTCACGTAAGAATGAAGCCATTGTAGTCGAGGCTTACAACAAGTGTGTTGCCAATTATAACATTGGTGTTGACTATTTGTCTTCGGAAGAATCTTTAGCTGATAAGAGCAAACAGTGGCATCTAGCACAGCAAGCGTTATTAGATGCACTATCTGCTGCCATGAGGTGTCCAGATGTGTTTCTGAAGACTGTAGAAGATGATGAGGAGAGTGGCCCTCGTAGACTACTTTGCAAGATTGCATCATGTCTTAGTGACTGTCGATTTAAATTTCTTGGTTCAGGAGGCTCAATTGCATGGGCTTTTGCTGGGACATCCGCTGATCCAACATATTACAATTTGTATGGAAGATATGCTGCGGGACTACTTCAGCAGCATCGTTACGAAGAATCTCTTGAAAATTATCAAAAAGCATTATCATATCAAAGCTTGGATGATGAATATATTGATCACGAAGAAAGGAGCGCAAAAGAAAACATAATAGCCAACCTTAAAATTATTGTCAATAGTGTACCAAAGTCAGATGAGTGGATATGTGCTGTGCGCGTTGCCAGAGGAACGTGTGCAACTTGGGCTATGAACAGCTATGGGGAACGAAAAATTGAGCGCCCAAAAAGAAGTTGTGTTCTGTGTGCTTGGCCTTGTGAAGACAAAGGCAGTTGTTCTGGGTGCCACACAGTGTACTATTGTCATCGATATTGCCAGTACACTCATTGGTCAGAACACAAACATAACTGCATCGCTACTAAGCAGAAAGCTCATAATGAGCTTAAACCAGTGTACCCTGAACCCAACTATCTAAAAAGTGAATGGGTATCTGATGAAGGGTATTATGAGTTTCAAAAGGAGGCTGGCAAGTTGGGATGTGATATGATTCACTGGGCTGCATACCAAGGTTCTATTGAGGCCCTGAAGCGTGCTCTCATGGTAGAGAAGAATGCTATGGAGAAAATAAATACAATTTGAAAACACACATATCCAATCAATAGTGCAGCAAGGCGAGGTGAACCAGGTACTGCTGCAGAAATTTGTCGCATTTTGATCAAACATGGTGCATGTCCAAATGTCTATCGAGGTGACAATATTCATTTGTTGGATATTTGCCGTGGTGAAGCAATGTGGTTTAATAGCAAGCAAACGAGGTCAAAAAGTACTTTACTCCGCATGTCATTTATTGAAACATTGCCTGGAATGGAAAAAGAATTGGAACGTAAAGAAAGTGCTGAACTGGTAGAGTTGATCACAGAAGCCATCAAGACTCATACGAGGTGCAAACATTGCAAAAGCCAAAAAGCCGCACGTGTCAATGTGAACGATTTTGTCGAGACATTAATGAATCTAGAAGCGATGATCACATAAATGTTTGCAGGATCGCCAAAGTGATTACTAGTTCAAATATATTTTATCCCTCATTAATCTAATCAGTGAAAGAAGAATAATTGTAATCAGAGATATTATCATGTGTAATAGTCAATTCACCTTCCCAAAACTTTAGCCTCTTAAACAGGGTAGATGTTTTGTCACCTTGATTCTGAGCAGTTCTGGATTGTAGTTCATGAAAACGGTAGAACAAGCAATTGGTGGATTTTATTCCTAAAAGGATAAGTTAATGATTGGTAGACATCAGGATTGGTTTTCATGTCAAGTATATGACACTCATACACCAATTTTACAAACACAATCTTTGCCAAGATCTTACAAACCCTATACCATATCCCAGTGACATGGCAATGCAATCAATTCCAAGATATTGCCCCCTTTTGTAATCAATGATTTGCTAGTTTTGATTGCAACGATCTGTAAGGCAAACAAAGAACATTGACGGCAATCTAGAAAGCATTCTTAGTGGGTTGCGGTTTCATTTGAAGTCTCAAGAGAATTGGATTGTGTTTCAGGGTTCAAGTGATTTTTTGGCCGTCAGGACACCGTGATAATAAAGATTCTAAAGTATAAACAGCTCTCTAAGGCTTTCTCTATTGATCTCTACAACCAATTCAAGGGTGAATTCGTGGTAATTGATTCAGCCACCAAAATTTGTAAGTGTATTCTTGACTCGGCTGATGCATCAAATGAAACAGTAATCAGTCATAGAAAGCTTACCTTAGAGGCTCTGTTGGAAATGCGAGTTGTAAGAAGAAGGTAACCAATGATAAGAGATAGGTGATTTATGAGAAAAGGAGGCAAAAGCTAGTCAGCGATAAGGCATTGCCCATTGCGTAAAAAATCCTACATTTCAGACGATTTTTACTGTAAATTCTAATCTCCCGTGTTGATGTCCATTTATTGGATAAAAATCCAATGACCTCTGATGGCGCATTTTACACCTTCAGGCCAACTGACCCTGCTGCCTGAGTGAAGAACACGTGGTGAGGCTTTAACAGATCAAATATATCTGAAACGGAAGAGAGATTCGGAAAAGTCCTCAATAACATGACCAAATTTATAATCATCTTCTTAACGACTGAACCTTTTGATTGAACAGTTGATCTGAAGGTATCTTTCCAGTGGTGTGGTCGTTGGAAGATTAATTTCTCTTGAAGTATGCAGTTGAGGATTTCAGATGAGGCTGATTGTTTGGGGGGTACGAGATTGCCCATCCAGGCTTTACTCAAACCTGAACCTACAGACTCAATTCTAAAATCATCTAATTCAAGTGTAAAAAAAATGTCCGCAATGGACAAGTTCCATAGCCATCACTGAGTGAATTGTGAGACCCCGATATGGTCTCACAATTCAACAGTAATCTAGCGTATCAATTAACAATTAAGAGAAAAGTACCTACTGTTAACTGTTATTAGTAGCTGATCATCAAGTTGGGTTCATTGTCTGCTGTGGTTGCTATGAGGGCTGAATTGTGTGGTTACTAATAATGGGTACCAACAATGCCTACTGTTAACTGTTATGAGTAGCTGATCATCGAGTTGGGTTCATTGTCTGCTGTGGTTGCTTTGAGGGCTGAATTGTGTTGTTACTAACATGGGTACCAACAATGAGATAGCAAAGGATAAGAAGCCTGACATCTGTACGGGAGATACCTCCAAGAGTGACGTGAAGATCTTTGGTTGGAACGGCAGTTAAAAAGGTTTGTAGGACAAGACCAAGAAAGAGAAATTTCTAGGTGCATGCACCAAGCTACAAGGGCAAAGTCTTCGCGATGGGATCCAACAGATCTGTTCAGCTCGTCATGTTTAACGGTACTATGGAAGCTGTGAAGATATATATTGTGCAAAAGTGTGAACCCAAGGTATAAAAGACCATCAATGCCTGAGTTATTGATGTGATTTACCGTAGTTCACACAATGAACTGCTCACGAATTAAGCCGTTCAGAGCTCTTCCAAATTTTTTCACTGTCTAAGTGTCTTGTTTAGCTCGTTCTGGGCCCATTTGTTTGACAAGTTCAAGCGCTTTTTAGCCGCTCTGCCAATTTTGTATAGCGGTTCATTGTGTGAACTACGGTATGTTGAACAAGAAGCCAAGAACTATGTCGACACTGACGGGAAGGTGACTGGCATCTAAGTACAACAAGCTTGTCAATTGCTACATGTCTAATCAAGAGAAACTATCTAGAGAGTCACAAGAATTCAGGCATTCTCACTGTTTTGGGGGGAAATTGACGTAACTGTTAAGTATAGCATGGAAGAGCTCCTGATTTGAAATCCATCTCCAACAAGAAGAATATACTGCACCTCATTGTACTACTTCAGAACACCAGCTACTGCTACAAGTCAAATCAAAAGCCTAGTCTAGCTCTTCACCAAGCCATGTTGGACTTCATGAAGATCAAGCAGAAGCAAGAAGAGTTAGTTCAAGAGTAGATACTACAGCACATTTCATTGCAATGATCTAGGTGCTTGAATCGTTGGGTCCAATCTCATAAGGATCCTGGTGTATTAAAGGTGATGACAAAGGAGAAAGGAAATGATGTGGATAAACTCATTGCAGACAAAAGGAAAACACTAACGGCTGAAGGTAAATCATGGATGCTAGGGGTTCACTTTGCTACTCAACTTGGATGAGGATTGATACGGTGAACAACTTTACACAATCAGCACACTAATGCAACCTTCTACTCAAAAGATGTTCCAACAAGCCACCCAAGAATGACAACAACACGTAACTCAATGACAGTTGTCTCCTTCCCTAATATTGATGGGGAAGATAAGTACTCTGGGCAAACATGTGATTGGTCTGGGTGTGCCAACCATGGAACCAAAGATTGTAGGTTGTAGGGCCAAGATCCAATCTGTCATAACTGTACTACACATTTAAGAAACCACAATGCCTATTGATCACAACGAGGAGGTCGGTATTCACACTTTTCTTGATATTTCTTCTGAGATCCATACACTCATTCTACTGAATAACGGTGACAGGTTGTTGAATCAGAAGAATTCTTTTTCTAGGAGCTAGATTCAATATGTGGATACTATGGGATAGCCAGTCAACCATTGATCTCTTGAACAACAGAAAATTACTATCTATTGAAACATTGCTCAATTGTTACCAGAGCACTTGTTTGTGGTGAAAAAACAGCTGGATGCTTAAAATGATATGGAAGGTGGAAAAAGAATTCTCTTATTGATGGGTTAGCTAAATCAGTGGATGGTGTGAATGAGGATGCCTCAGTAGATGAACATGGAAAAGAACTCTAGGCTGCTTGGATTGTACATCTGACTGTTAATAACACACTCCTCCAGCATACACAGAAAATGAGGACTGTTGAGACACTACTTCAAAGTGTTTTCTTGGCTACATCTTCAAATATGAGGACATACCAACAGATTTAGAGGTTGAATAGCTGAATCATTTTATGGATGAAGATATTGGTTGACTGATTAATACAGTTTGGACTGTGATATGATGAAAAACAACAAATTGTTTCAAGACCTAATGACCAATGACCAAATCTTGTTTGAGTCATTGGAAGTAGTTGATGTCTTTGACTTTCAGCCAGGTTGCTGTGGATTTTATTTGGATTGTAATTGGGCCAAGAGCTGCTAACTATCAATGAGTTGGGAATCTAATTCAAACAGCAAAATTTTTTGAATCAATAGAAGTTCTTTGAATCAATACATCTATACAAGATTAGACGGTTTTTGAAGATTCATTCTATTTTTTCTGTGATTTCAAAACCTTGACATTCTACACCGTATGAAAACAAATTATAGAATTAGAATAACAGAAAACTCTCACAATAAATCATTCAGCAGCGAACACGATTCAACAACTGAAGGCAAAGAAGAGTAAGGAGCTTGAAGACAATAAATTCCTTGAACTGTGAGATAGACAGACCAACAACATCATCTTGCCATTGGAATATCTCGATTAGCTAAACCATGCCATCCCATTTCCATTATTGTTTGACATCAATGATACTTTGGATAAATTCATATACAGACATCGATGGCATCAGTTCTGCCCTCTCCAGTTCCATGATCACACGTGCAACCCACTTCTGTGAGACATCCCCGCAGTTTGATAGCGACTTTACTTCTCATAGATCCATTAACACTAATGTCAGAGGATATACTTGGGCCAAATATTCAATACATTAGAAACTAGTGATTATCATTCTCCTCTTGTTGCCAACTGAGCCTATTTACCAACTCTTGGGACCTTGCTGTTCACACCTGGGGTCAACATCTATGATCACTCTTGGAACCTGGTGGTTGTCCTTTCTTTAGATTTTCAAGTTCTTTAGTAACTCATGGGATATTGCTGCTATCTCCTAGGATACTAGCATTTACATTCACTCCAGTGATATCAGACTTCTTGGTGGACACTCCGGAAGTTTCAAACTCTTTGACCACTCGTGGAAATGATAATTTAATATAGAAAATGTAGGATTTTCACAACATCATAGTGCAGAAAAGAAATGATGGGGTTGGGTTGGATGTGTAGTGGTAGTTTTTTGTATCCGAGCTCTGCAGTCTGTAAGTTTCTGATTATTCAAAATAAACATTTCACCACGGGTGTTTCAGAAACTACAAAACATGATATTTCAATGACTTTGTTCAACCTCGTAGCTCTGACGGACGCGGCTTAAAAATGGTGAAAAAACACATTGCTACAGTAGAAGGAAGAATAAGGCCATTGATGCATGTGTAGAAGCCCATCATGTGCAACTCAGTGAAAAAAGTGATAAAAATTGCAAATGAATCAACAGTAATATTGAAGATATGATCTCCACAGCAACTGAGGCAGAAAAGAAGCCCAACCCGGTGGGCAGAGAGCCCGACTCTTTACATCAACCATAGGATAATAATCAGCAAAACACAATGAAGAACCACTAGATTATTGTTGATTTGTGAGACATTTGCCTTCACTAATCATCTAAGCAGACAACTACTAGAATCATGCAAAGCAAGCAATGAACTCAACCCTGTGATCATTCATTTAATACTAATGTATTGGAAATGTGAATATGCTTGACGGAGACAGACCAGCATCATCATTATCACACACTGATCTTGGTAAACATTGAGGTAATCATCATTGGAATGTCTCTATCAGCTCAACCACCTCATCCCATTTCCATTATTATTAGGAATCCATGATACTTCAGATACCCTCATAACCGGATATCTTGGATACCATTTTTCCCTATATACCCAGACCCATGATGTTACACATGTGGTCTCCATGAAGCATTCACATTTCCTCATGTATTTTAAATTTTAGTAAGTGGAGTAAATGAATCATTGCAGAGTTCAGTTTATGGCTTGCTTTGCATTGCATGGTTGTAATTGAATTGCTGTCTGCTGAAAAAATTGTCTCAATATGGCGCAGATTACTGGACCATGCAGTGCAACAAGAGGAATGTTACCTGGGACCACAATCTTTCTTAAAGAGGTGCTCGTTTCTTTAGGTCAGCACTTTGTTTACATATGGATTCTCTGCATAGTTCCTGATTATATTTGCAAAGCTAAAGCTCGATTGGGAATTTCTTCATCTGTCAGTGAATTCCCACCACCGGATCTACTTGACAGCGCTATGAGAATGAGAAACCAGCCTTATCCATGAGGTAGAAATGGTTTAACCTGTGGTAAAAAACAATGGTTGATTGTGTACTATTTCTTCAGATATGACATTTATCTTCTTTTCTTAGGAAGGCTATCCAATTTGCTGGCTTGTTTTCTTAACTGTATACATGTGTAGGAGCTGGGTGGCAGGACCAAGGACAATGTTTTTTGAATAAAATTTTAAATGAATTTATTTGGGCATGTGTAGGCATCAAATTTTTGGGTATTTATTTCTGTGCAGTAATTTAGTACATTTGTCAAAAGATTGTCTTACACTAGTTGATTTACTCTGACTCTTTCTGATACTTGTCCTTCCACTTCTGACAATAATTGATGTTATGATCTTTTTCCAACATCTACGATCAACTATGTGTTGAGACTAGTAAAATCAATAATACAATAAAAAATCTACTTTTCCCCATAATCAATAGATGTATTAAGCTAGCTTCTGTGAGTATGAAAATGAAGAGGGAGCATTTGTATCTCAACTCCTTCATGTATTTTTTAAACCTGGATATTGCGTGAATTCTATTCTCTCAATTCATTAATTTAAAAAATGGGAATTTTTGCTTTCCCTACAGTGTCAAAGTCGACACGCTCCACGCTCGGCTGGCTTGCTCCTGCACCAAGCTCGTTAGCATGGCTGGCATCGAATGATGATGGCCACAAATGGTGACTATCTAAACCAGACAGAGATGATGGCAAGCGGTAATGCTGCAATGTATCTCAAACCACACATTATCTCGTGGCTGAATGATGTTTCGTTTGCGTTAACTAAATTTTCATTCAAAATAGAAGGACCTCACCTTGTTGATTTGTTGCCAATGACACTCATCCCATCAATAGGATAGTCGTCAAATTTTCTCAGGTTTTGGGTATCCTGACATCCACGATGAATTGGGGTAGAGCATTGTGGAGGTGTCTTTGCCTACAGAGATGATGTTTGGTTCGGCTTCTTGGGATTTGGTGGGGGATGGGTCTTTGAGTTGGAGGTGGTTTTTGGTGGCTTTGATGGATCTATTGGTTGATTCCTCAAATCTCAAATCATACTCACCTTAATGTAAGCACCGAGAACTCCAGCTTTATTTGGGTACCATGGTTCACACATATCGTCTAGTCAGCGCACAAATACCCCTAGTTGCAGACTACAGTTGTGAAAGTCGCAGACTTCACTTTTTTAAAGAGATGTAGTCACAGACTTAACTTTTTGCTAAAAAAGTACGGGTACTTTTTGCATAATGTACTAATTCCTACGAGAGGATTGAAATAAACGGCTGTAGCTCCAGACTGCTCCAGATTCGATGAGGAGTAGCTTGTGACTACATTTTTTGCGGAGCCTAAAATTTAATCAACGTACCAATTCCTATGTGATTTTATTCACACGATCCAAGTTTAGGCGATGTAGCTGCTGACTACATTTTTCGTAAAATACTTTAAATTTAGGTATCCAATCGTATCCAAGGTATGATAATTATTTTATTCGCTAATTACCTTTATTATCAAAAATAATCATGTAAAATGGCTTTTCACAAGTCCCGTCGAGAGTCACGAACTCTCATCGATCTAATTGATCGGTCGACCATGGCGATAATGGTCGACCGAATTAATGCAGTAACAATGATAAAGTAATGCATTATTTTATCACACTTCTCTAAACAATAACAAAAAGAATTAATTGGTTGATTGTCGTGTGTTTTAATTTATTTACTGCATCAGAATGCATGATCATGCATCCTGATGCAGTGGCACCATCATGTGCCAAACCCTAGAATTGCCCTGGGGGTGTCCATTGGTGTGTTTTCCTCCATTCCACCGCAGGAACCCCTTCGGTACATTCCCGCGGGGTGTGGTTGATTGTTGCTTAAGGTTTGGGGGGACCGAAACATCCCAAAACCTTGTGGTTCGGTCCCCCAGAAAATATTCAATTTCCACGGGGGGAAATTGGATATTTTTGATTCTTTTTGTTTGTTGTTGTTGCATCCCCCGTTCCCGATTGATTGTTATGTTTTTCGATAGTGGAATCCACCATTGGAATGTGGTTTCCTGGCTGTCTTGGGGCTGACGAGCCCCATCCATCCCCACCAATTAATTCCCCACGATTTCCCCCTCGTCCGCCCCGGCCATTCTGTGGCTCCCAACGCCACCCCCGACCCAAACCAACTACCGCCGATTGATTGTTGTGTATCTGGCCAGTCGGGGGCCGCCTGTGGAGGAAGGAGGGTGTCATCTTGGTGCCATTCACACCTTTAATAATAATTGTTTCAATTAAATTGTTATGTTTTGACCCGAAATCATCTTCAACGGTACTCACATGACAACCAACCGGAATCAGACCTAAATCGGGACTCACTCTGACTAGAACTGGAAGAGTTTGCAATGGGTGTGGTGTAGGAGCTGTCGGATGTGGCCTACATGGTTAGGTAACTGAATGCGGTTCGTTTCGTTTGACATTCAACGCTCGACGCTGCGGTTCGGTTATTCAGTTCGATCGACAATCGACACCTCTGATGATTCATTGCGGCAACATGAGTATTGGCATTAAAAAAGGCCTAGGTAAGATCATTATCTTTAAATGCTGTTACCTTTATGAAGTTTATCAAAAAAGCGGAGTCAATTCTTCGATGGGTTTCTGTTCCATCAACGGAAGATACAACTCCAACATGCCCACGGAGGAACTCCATACGAAAACAAATCCTGCCGTATTGGCCGGATTCGTATTCAGTGATATAGTCTGAAACTAAACCCTGCCAATACGTCAGGATAAAATGTTTGGGGGATATGGATCATCTGCTGAACCAAGCGAGAGCGAGTTGGCCCTTGCACCATCCACGTACGGATGACCACTGTAAATTGCATATTGATTGATGGTGGTTCGTTTTACAGAGTTAGTGCAACCCTCATTTCTGTCAACTTATTGTTATTTTACATGGTGGAAAGTTAAAGTCAAAATTTACTCCTGTAGAAAACTCTGTAAAAGCATGGTATCAATACTTTCAAAAATGTATCTTTTGAAACATTAAGAATCCTTCTGGGCGAACTGAAAGTATCATTTAGAACTCACCAAAGCCATTCATTCTTTTAGTACCTAACATTGTGTTGCAAGTTGCAAGCAGCGGCGCCCCTTGCTTTCATTCAAACAAAAATTATGAGCATTAAAAAATTGAATAGATGCTGTAGTTTGTAGCCAACAACAATGCTACCGTGTTGTAATGATCAATGTGCCACTGGATCATCTAGGTAGAATCCGAGTCAGATGTCGTCCGAACTCAGATATTGTCTGACTAAGATAAGATATTGTTCTGACTCAGATATTGTTGCGTGTCAGATCACTGTAATACATTGTATCCAACATTTGTATCCATGCTGGATGGACATATTTCAGTACTCAAGGGATTTAGAATACCATTGTACAATTGTACAGTCGTCCAGTAGATCTGTGGCATATGTCAATTGCAATTATCTTGGTTATGTTGTACGCCGGTTATCGACAGTGTCAAAATTAATTGCTTTGCTCTGGTTGGTTGCCGGTTATTCGCTGTCATGTCACTGCAACAAACAGAACTTTCCTCCCAGAACAATTGTTTTCAGTTTCTCATCCAGTGAACTACAGACAAAGGTTTGGTACAATAATTGTTCCCGGAGTTTGACTGATTTAACACTGTGAGAGAATTGTGAGAATCACAATTTAATTGCGAGCCTCACAAAACACTTGTGAGACACGTGCAAAAATTGTGAGAATCACAATTTTTTGTGCTCCTCACAATGTTTTTTGTGATTCTCAAAAAATGATTGGAATCAAAATTGTTGAGTTCACTAATGATCTTTTGTGAGAAGTCTTTGCCATCTCACAAACCTCTCTCAAAACATGAATGAGGTGAAGTGACCAACCGACCGATCGGCGGCTGAATTAAACAAATCAATTGAATTAATAGTAAAGTATTAATTGTTGTTTCTTAAATTTCAATTTAAGCCAGATAAATGGCTTGTAATCTAGACTTCTGGTGGCGTAAATTGTAATAATTTGCATCTTGCAATTTACGTTGTTTCGATCAGCGGCCGAGCATCCCGCTACGCCGCCTTCAATTTCACAGACAGCAGCCACAGTCTGGCTGTGTCTCTCCTCCCCGTCTCCATTGCTTTTCAGCCACAAACTGACTCAAATAGTTTGTAGTCCTCATCATACACTTCCCGTACCAAGGCTTTTGTCTCTTCTTCAAGCATACCAAACGAACCAAACTTTTCTTGTGGCATATTGTCTCTATGTTCATATGCATTAGTTTCTGACCTCCCAATATTCAGGTGGAAGACTCCATCGAGCAAGTCATTGATCGATCTAAGACATCCAATACGTGTCACGTTGAGGCCCTTGATGAAATCAGTTTGTGGAATGATGTGTTCATTCCACCACACTTTGTCATTGAATCCATTATTTTCCTTCACAGACATCATCATTTGATGAATAAAATCTTTGAAGTGTTGCTTCCAGAATGTGATATTCTGATTTCCTTCTGGTAGATCTGGGAACCGGAACACAGGATATCCCTCCCTGGCTCTGTTGATAGGACGATGATTTCTCCAACGCCGCCACTCTTAGGCAAAGCGTCTATCGCCTGG
>JALLAY010000056.1:0-24733 GCA_036939635.1 Cyclotella baltica | reverse complement strand
AAGCTCTTTGCTTACAGAATACCCTTGTGGACAAAGACTTCTCTAGCCATCCTCCTTCCCCAGACTTCATATAGTGCTCCATTCAAAGAGGAAGTAATTTTCTTTGTCCCGAGAAAACCCCTTGTAGTCTCGAATGGAAACTTGGAGCTGATGAACAGATTCACTTCTATCTACTCTTCAAGACATTTCATAACCGTGTGATCAGCTATTACATTTAGCTGGATACTATGCCTAAGTTCTTACAGCTAATTCAGGTATGTGTGTAGATTCTATCATCACATGTTGCTGCCCAGAGTAATGATCTACCGAGGATGACCCCTATGAGCTTCTCCACTGTAGTTGCTCCCTGTGTGGTGATCTGTTTTCTCAGTTATTGTCATAATTTCTAGTTTCAACTGTATCTTGCATAAGATAACCAAGGCTGTTGAGAAATTTGATGGTGATCGACCTGGCATATGACCCATCGTGCACACTTACCAAACTTCCGTCCACTAACGCTTCACGCTTCTGTTATCAACCTTCCTTTATGTTGTCCAGATGATATAGCCAGTCTATTGGACTCCTGTCCTGATGTGCCTATGAACGACAATCAATCAACAGTCAATAATCAACCGGATTGAATGCGAAAGGAACTGTGCAGAAGAAGCAAAGCAATCGAGATTGAAGGGAGGTCCTGTCATCAGGCTTGAACAAAGAAGAAGGACGAGTAGCGAGAGAGTGAA
This sequence comes from Cyclotella baltica, assembly GCA_036939635.1. Classification (NCBI taxonomy): domain Eukaryota; phylum Bacillariophyta; class Thalassiosirophyceae; order Thalassiosirales; family Thalassiosiraceae; genus Cyclotella; species Cyclotella baltica. The sequence goes on along the minus strand of JALLAY010000056.1, from coordinate 24,011 downwards.
CGACTGATGAACGGGTAATTGTGGATTGCGTGAGGGGTGAGAGTGGGACGGTCAAGTGGTGTGAACGATAAAGAGAGAGTGTTAAGAGTGTCGCGGGTTAAAGGTTTTTTCCTCACTCTCACCGCGAGCGATCTAAGGAGATTTCCATACAGCATGGGACAAGCAAGTGTCCCAAGAAAAAGTCCGCGCAGCTGGTCACTGAAAGTCTCATGGTCGCATTTAAAGCGGTGAACTTGTTTCATTATACTAGAGTTTACTGTTCTATGGTCCCAACCATGTGTTCTGACACAGGGTCAGATTTTTTTGTATTTCACTCCCTTGGCTCTGGCAACAAACTTCAGCTTCAACTTACTCAAAAGAAACACAACCACAACTCTTCCGCGAAGTTCGGAAAGCTGCCCCGCGCCCACGCCACAACGAGCACGAAGCTCGAGGTAGAACTGAATCATGAATGCACTAAGCCGTTCCAATGAAGCCACTCGCACTAGCACCCTCCAAACTGCTCCAACGAACCGCACCCCGCATCCAATCCATTCTCTCCGGCTACTCACAAACCCCACCGAAACAAGACGACGATGCCTTCAGTCCTTATTTTCGTGGCATTCCTTCTGTAGACAAATCGACCACTTCTTCATCGAAAGCAACAATGAGACCGTTGATATCAGAGCAAGAGATTAAAGAGTGGCAAACCTCCCACATGCCTCTGTTAACCGACAAACAGTTAGAAATGACATTGTTGGAGATACGAAGAAGAAAGAAGCGTCATCGACGAAAGCAATCTGATTCCTCTACTGGTGCACCCACAAAACAATCAGTTGAAACAAAAGGAGAAGCGGCCATTTTGGTCCCGCTTTGTACAGTGAATGACATTCCGTCCGTGTTGTTTACACGACGATCTGATAAGTTGTCATCGCATGCTTCACAGGTTAGTTTAGATTACGTGGTCTAATTCATATGATTGGCCAATCACACCAAAGCATACGTGCTAACAAAACACATCACGTACATTTTCATCTGTCTCCTACAGATTAGTTTTCCAGGAGGCTACCACGACAAGTCCTTAGACATAGCACCCCAAACAACTAATAGCTATTCCAACATTCTTGGAAACAACACAAACCTCCACCTAGCCAACACCGCCCTACGAGAAATGCAAGAAGAACTCTCCTTTTCCATTCCACAAATATTAACGTTACAAAACGCTCACAACAATTTGCCATTTGTATCAATCTTAGGTCAAACACAACCAGTACCATCCATGACGGGAAATCGTGTCACACCCATTATAGGTCAAATCAACTACAATCTACCTCATTACACTTCAGATGAATTCCATGCAATATTTCCCGGCAACAACGATGAAGTAGACTGGATATTCACCGTATCAATATCTGATTTGCTCCTAAATGAAACGGCGGAACCTTTACGAAAATGGGGTGATGCTGATTTATCTGACAAGAAAAGGAATGAGTATTGGGGACCAGTATTTCCAGTGCCAGAGGGGAGGGAAAAGAGAAAAGATGATAGGATTTGGGGGTTGACGGCGAGTGTTTTGAGGCCTTTGTTGCATGGGGTTTTTAGGAGGGTGTTTGTTGATGAATTTGGTGGTGAGCAAAATGTTACGTCTAGGTTGTGAGGTTGGACTTTGGTCGTGGCACTGAAGGCTGAACTAAGTGCACGATTTCAATTTAGTTGCAAGGCCTAGTTGAAGCTGAGCTCCAGCTCGATTGTATTGGCAAAAGTGGGCATTACATCAGCTCCTACGGTTGAGGTTGCTGCAAAGTAGGTCAAATGTTGTTGTAGCCATCCAGTCAGAACATGTTGGGGTTGATTTCCCAACATGACTTCATCATGAGAGGTTGACTTCTCGTCCATTATTCACCATTTTGAGAACTCATAAAACGCATCATCTTTTTATGCACCAACCAAGAAATAGAACAACCAAAATGAACAACAACAAAGAAATCATCTTAGAATCCGCCCGGCTCAAATTTCGCCGTCCCACCACAAACGATGTACAAGAAATCTTCACTGCCTACGCAAGTGATCCACAAGTAACAAAATATCTCCTCTTCACTCCACACCAAACTCTCGACGACACCATTGCCTACATCCATTCTAGTGATGAACAATGGGCCAAAAAGACATGGTATAACTTTGTCATCCTCACCAAAGTTGAAGATAAACTAATTGGTGGCATAGGACTGGCACTCGACTACGGGACACTAGACACAGCTAGAATTGGATACGTACTCAACAAACCAGAATGGGGTAAAGGCTACGCCACAGAGGCATGTCAAAGAATAATTGAATTTGCCAAAGAATGCGGCGTGCGTAAGCTTGTGGCATCGATACATCCAGAGAATATTGGGAGTATTCGAGTTTTGGAAAAGTGTGGGTTTCAGGAAGATGAGGNAGGGGATGGGGGTTGTTGTTGTTATTGCTTGGTTGGTGTCGGAGGTGGCGGTGGCGATCGAGTTCATTGAGGTATCATCTACATTGCATTGTTTGATGTTTCGTGATTGCGGGGTTGATGGTGGGCGGGAGGCGTTTCCACCTGAAAATGGGACTAATGCCCCCAACAGGTTGGGAACCTACCTAATACTTCTCGGAGCTTCCTGGCTGTTCCAAGCTGTTCCATTCAATAATTTCTACCTAGTATACAAATGAAGCATAGCGAATGCAGGATTAAGATATAATTATGACCCAACTGACAAGCTCAACATTATGAATAACACAGATAACCACGACCACTGCAACCACAAACCAACCACACTTTCTTACCATTGTAAGTCTTAAAACAGAGCAATGTACATAATATCACCTAATGATCTTGTTTGCATGCCAGTCATTGATTAAGTTGTAAAGCAGAGAGCAGAGAAAAACCTCTTCCTCTGTCTGAAAGAACTCTGCACCTCCTCTTGTTTGCAAAACTCATCGCCTCCTCCTCTGTGTGCAAGATCTTCCACCCACAAGAACTTCCCTGCAGAGGCAGACAGAGCTGCTGCTGCATGCTGATTCACTTACTTTTCTAACTTATAACCTATAACTGTCTAATTGAAACACTAATTGAATTATAAGATTACTCTTGTGTCATAGCATTGGATTGCATAAAACTGACATAGAATCACTTGTATTATGTGCAACACTCTGTGTGATATTTTTATGACATAAATAAGAAATCTTCTGCAACTTCAGACACTTTGTTGGTCTACCTCAACACTTCCCACTTTCCTTTGTGGGTACTTCATTGACTGTTGAAGTACAACTACCATAAGAGAAAAGGATTAAGTCAGTTTAATACTAAATTTTATAAGCAATGGCAATGAGAACTGACACACCTCTGTCTCTTCTGCCTACTTCACCTGTTAGAATTATGAAGCCACAATTCACAAGTTTATCATCCTTCCAGAATTCAAACATGCACAATGTATGGAAGCAATCTTGTCTGTTATGAACGGAGGTGCATTCCAATTCACAATTCACACATCAAAACATTCCATCATTGAGCATTTGTACAAGAAACAACTTGATTGTCATCAATGTATATTTAATTCAATCACCCATTTGAAAATGATGAAATGGGTTAGTAAATACTAGAATAGAAAACATCGACAATGATACCTCAACATAATCTAGAAAATGAACCACTAGCGGTTAAATCAATGCAGTAATATCTATATAATTAATGTTTTTGACTCGCAGTAAAGGTATCAAAACATTCTGGTTTCCTTTAGATTATGATTTTTAAGTTCTGTTCTTGTCTCGGTCTCATTGTTTGTTCAGACCAACATTGTTCTGTGCAACTAGTGCCATCACATTGCTGTTGAAGGTTTTCAAATAAACATTTTTACATTCAAACTCAGATTCAATGATGTAGATAGAGAATGGCATCCAATACTTAGCTATCAGGTTTTTTGTCCTTGAGTAACACATTTTAAAATGACAAGCTATGACTAATTAGTTTCACCATACCATAACTTCATCATTTTATCTTTAAACACGAGATGATTTCTTAGTTTCCTGGAACCTCTTGTTTCCTGCTCCCAGTACAGCCTTGGTCATTGCGCTTGTGGAGGGTGATCCCAAGCCACAGTTCCACTGCATGCCTCAGACAGAGCCCTTGGCTCTGTCTGAAGGGAACAAAAAAATGGCTGGAGTTTATAGAGACTTCAATCACCACACCAGAGAGAGTGTTTTTAGTGTTTTGGTTTTGTTTCACTAAGGCTGTTATTATAGGGCTGATAATATCTGATCCATATAACATTGGCCTATATGAGGTTACTAATAATACCAATATCGACAGGCCTTCTCACATAGACAGCCAATCTCACAGCCAATGCAAGAGAAACCGAACTGCCCAACTGCCCAAGCAAAATGCCAGACACGTCGACTAATAGGTAATACTGCTGATGAAGCAATCGGAAGAATTCCGAATTCTAACAGCTTCTAACGCAGGCAGCAATGCGAGAGGCACAATGGACAACATATCCAACCCGGGCACGGTGCCTTCCGCTTGCATCGTAGCCGTTACATCAGCATGCAGGCCGCCTCCACCTTCTTTCATACGTTCACATCCATAAAATAATTCATCGGAAGAACGCTCATCATAACAAACTTCATCTATCCTCAGCACTAGTCCATAATATAACTTTCAATCGTTTCAAAAATGAATACAGCCAACGAAAACGAGAACATCGCCAGCTCCTTAGTCGATGTCGAGGTAGGCAACATGGACGAAGCCCTTACCGAACCAACTGACACCGGAAACAATGTACAAAGTGATCGTAAGATTAGCATCGATGCAACAGAAGTGACTACGGGAAGTAATGACACTGATGATTCTTCCAACGACGAGGAAGGAAGCAGCAAGGAAGAACCCTGTAAGGAAGCCGAGGATGTTAAAGAAGAAGAGGAAAAGAAAAGCTGCTGCAGTGACCAGTTGTCGAAAATGGCAACCTCTGCTGATTGGTGGAGTTTGTACATTGGTCTCGCCAGCTTTACTCTCACCACCATACTGGTATTTGCCATTCCATACGAATTATCTGGCAACAAGGTTATTCCTGGTCCAGTCAAATGGGAGAAGAACCCTATTGATGCATGGAATTGGTATTCGTTCATCGGTACCATTTTACTCGTTGGATTCTTTTGTGCCATCTATCTTTTGGCAAAGTACTTTATGGGAAGTTTCAAAAAGAAACCTGCATCGCAGTATGCCGCGGGTTTCTTCCTGATGGGGGCTATTGCAACCTTTTCGTTGTGGCTTGGTGGCAATGTTGCACTGAGCAAGAATGGTTTTGGTTATGCTATTTGGTCGATTGTGCTAGGAATGTTGTTTACCAACACACCCGTTAGTAATCTGAAAATCTTTTCTCCTCTCAAGGTAGCTGCGAAAGATGGCGAGTTCTTCATTAAATGCAGTTTGGCTCTGCTGGCTACTCAATTCAGTGTACTGGCTCGTGTAGGTCTGCCTTCCATTCTCGTGGCTTGGATCGGATCTCCATTGGCACTTGTCGTTGGGTACAACTGCTGTAAACGCTTGTTTAAGATGGACACTGAAGTTGCTTTATTGACCGCTGTTGGAGCTACCTGGTGCGGTGCTTCTGCGATCAGTGCTACTGGAAGTGTTATTGACGCTAGTTCTAGCAATATCAGCCTCAGCATTTCAGTTGTTGCTTTATTCACTGTGATCTTCACTTTTGCACAACCTTATTTTGCAATTGGTGTTGGAATGAACGAAGAAGTTGCTGGCGCTTGGATTGGTGGCTCTGTCGATCAAACTGGAAATGTCATCGCATCGGCTGCTATCATTAGTGAGGAAGCTACAGAAGTTGCAGCCATTGTGAAACTTATTCTCAACTCAGGTCTTGGTGTGCTCTGTACAGCCATTGCTTTCTGGTGGCAAACCAAAGCTGATGAGAATGGCAACAGGGGAAAATTCAGTTGGCTTTTCCTGTGGGATAAATTGCCCAAGTTCATTCTAGGGTACTTCCTATGTTCAGGAGTTCTCAGTGTCGTTCTACCTTTGATTGAAGGCACGACCGAGGCTGAAACATATCCCAAAGCTGTTATGGATATGAACAAGTGGTTATTTGCAATTGGTTTTGTTGGCATTGGTGTCATGACAGACATTAAAGAGCTTTGGGCTGGAGCAATTGGCAGTGGAGTGATTCAAGGGTACCTCATCACCAACACCTTTGACATTTTGATCTCACTTGCTCTCTCATATGCAACATTCTGAGCTGAAAGCTCTTTTTTGTTTTTGAGTTAGCTCAAATTAGGGTTAGGGTAACTAGGCCACTAAACATGTACATAAATGCTAGGCTATAGAATTTTGAATTAATGGTTGAGATTTTGAATGGTATTAATATTCTGTGTTGTCGACTTATGGCCTAACACCAGTCAGTGAAAGAATAACTTACACTGGGCATAGTAATAATCAACAAGCCTTTGAAGATGGAAAGCTTATTGTGGATTTCTAGATAAACTATTTGATTAAACAACATCCGAACAGACAGAGATTTCTCTTTGCACTTGCTCTTGTCCCATGACATGCATTTGTAAAAATTGTGTGTGGCTGTGAGCTAAAATCCCACTGTAAAGACGAGACTGGTCTAAATAAATCTAGCTCCACTTCCTTTGGTTCACATCAAATGATACCCACTTGAGCTTTGTCACCATATAGTTGTCCGTTAGATTATTGGAGCCCATGTTTTAAAGTATTGAAGCTCTTCTAACTTTCTATCTCCGCATATGCAGAACTGGTTAAAAATCTAAGTTAGGTCATCAAGAATATGTTTTAGTTTGAAAGCCCATATGTTGTTGGTAACACTTTCAGGCCTGGCTTTTGTTTGTTTGTTTGCATTGTGTTATCTCACTTATGTTGTATTATGTGTGGTGAAGGTACCAATTTGAAGTATAACAGCATTATCTACTCTATTCCAGTCTTCGAAAAGTAAGACGTAATATTTGCCACTGTTGGATGATGGCTGACCTATACATACAGGTAAGTGGTCATCTAACAAAACTAGGACACTAAGCGGTTACTTAAGTGCTTGTATAATAATGACAAGATATTGTATTGGCACAATATATTCAGCAAGTGGCTGCTCACATCACCACTATGCTTGTTTTTTCATACTTACTTACTTACTTACTTACTTACTCACTTAGATGTTTTACTACATAATTATTGGACCTATCATCAACCATTGAAGCTACGAACAGCTACTGAAACCAGTTTCTCATTCCCTGAGGCGGCTGAGGGCATTGTATACTGTAGTAATGCTGAACGACTTGTGATGGGACTGGCTTTTCTAATACATTGTAATAAATCTCAATAAGTAGTATCTTGCTTGTCGGGTAAGACTATGTCAGCTTGGGGCTGGCTTTCGTGAAGATTTCTATTCAAGTTGGTGCTCACAATAAAATAAAGTTTGCAAGTTTTCACACATCTAAAGTTTATTGATCTATGATTTGAAGGTTAAGTTAAACAATGTGAACAAAGAAATGGGTGATAATAGTTATTTATTGAGTTCAAACATGTTGTAATAAGTGGTGTTGACTTCAGCCAGAAGAATTGTCTTGTATCAATGTGATAATGCCCGCAATCTTCATTCAGAGCTGATTTATAAGATTTGAGTTAATCAATAGCAATACTAGCTTGCCTGGACAATATTCAGGGCCCATGCTTTACCTCAAGAAAAATGTGTGTCTCTGTGCATTGCACGAGCATCATCTGATGAGAAACTTTTCAGCAAATCATTTTCTAATATATCAGAGATGGATGGTACCTCTGCTTCCGACCAATATTATTTGAGGCTAATCTTGGCTAATCATCAACATTACCTTTGCAATGTTTTGTAATTTCACATCTACTTTTTTATTTGTACACTTTTTGCATGGAGAAGATGTGAAAATTTAAAGGTCAGATTTTCTTGTGTAAAGCACACTTTAAAAGTATTTAGTGTTGATATCGTTAAAATGGAATTATTTAGAAAATGAAATGTTTTGTTTTTCAGACACTTACTACAAGCATTCTGTCGTCCTTCACTTGCAACAAGAGCAATGGTCCCAGTGCATGTTGTTTTGCACATTTCTTCTCTTCATTGGAATAAGTAACAGCAGCAGTTGCAACAAGGAAGTCCGCCTACTACAATTATGGCAAGGCTTGATGGTTCTTCTTTTTCTTTCCTCTAAAATCTGCTACCGTCACCGCACCACAACCATGCTGGTACCAATGTGGTCAACCTCACCTTCTCCTGCCCTGGCAGCAATTCACTCTTCTACACAGAAGATGATCTTATCTGTCATAGAACTTTAGCGGAGTGCTTTCTGGCAAGACCCGCCCCTTCTCTGAATTGAATAATATCAACATCCAGATTCTAATCTTCTTTAAATCATGTCAGCGGCCTGATTTTGATCATCTTTTCTCTTTCGTCCGGTCTTTGTTATTGTTCATAGTATGAACACCTTTTGGATTCTTTGTATATCTTGATTCGTATTTATCTTTTGAATGCTGGATAGGCTTTTCTACATTGTCACTCTAATCACATCTGTGACCTTTGTACAGTTTACAAGCCATTAAATAATTTCTTAATGTCAGTGATTCTAAAGGGCAGATAATAGACCCTCTATCTATCAGGCGGAGTTGCCCCCTTTCCTTACGAAGTAGTTGTCATCACCAGTAACTTTTTTGTAATTGTTCATAACAGCACATCATGGTTAATATACATTTTAACAGTGAGCTGCTTCAAGCTTTTTCCTCAGCTCAGTACTACTTATGTCAACACGAAAATCTCTCTCTTCCAGTAAGGTAAACATTTCCTGTACATGCAACGGAAGACCCTCAAGTTCTTCCTTGCCATTAATAAATCTGGGCCTATCAACAGGCAAACATAGTATGAGTTGAATTGTAAAGTAAGTATTTTTTCATGAGATTACGTGTTGTGTGTAGAATAATACAACTCACCCTTCATTTGTCCCTTGTTCCAAACGGCCTCCCACAATAAAATGGACACCTTTTTGTTTCATATCTTCAAGTGCAGCTACCATGTTTGCTTCACTATTGCTATAGTACCGTGGATTGATAATTCTGACCATTGTGTCTGTACCTGTTTTGCAGAGGAAATTGAGCAATTCTGCTTTTCATTGAATGGCAACCCAGCAGGATGCTTACCAATTACAAATATCATTTTTCTGGCTCCAACAACATCTTCAATCAAATTATCCAATACAGCTGCTTTTTGAGAAAACAGTGGAGCATTAGTTAAAATAACACCCCAGTCATTTGGTAAATCCGACTTTTCAAGGCTTGGGAATAAGTTAATTCTACGCTCCACTTCCTCAGGATCAATTGGTGGTTTGTCTACATTTGTCACACTAATTTCAAAAAGCACAGTAGGGTCGTACTGCTTAATAGCTGTTGTTTCAACTGTATTCCATATATTGTTGAAAACGGATGATGAAGATGATACAGATGATGGCATGGAATGAAGTGATTGTAGAGGTGGGTTGTTGCTGTCAACTTCTGATTGGCGTAAACGTTGTAAGGCTGACACTGCCGCGTTGGCTAATTGAACATGACCAATGTGAGGAGGATTAAAACTTCCTGGGACAATCAAAACATCAGAGGATATTGGAATTTGTTTGTCATCATACAGTGCTTCCATTCTCAAGTTTGGCTCTAATGAGCTAGAATCTTGAACAGGAATGACAGCAACCACATTTGACTCTCCACTGATGATGCGACGTGCCCCACTAGCTGCAGATTGTTCTCTTGGTGCTAATTCACTCCCATTAGAAGATATCAGCTTTTTGTTGATTGAATCCCCTTCTCTTGTCAAGATTTGTGTCAACAAAGAGTTGCTTGTTTCTTCAGCTCTGTTGTTGATTGATTCCCTGTCATCAAGCATAGCAGCCAGAATTAGATTTGATACAACTGCTTCTTCTTGAGAACGAGTTCTTCTTTCTTGTGTTCCAGTTTTTTCGGTATTGAAATGCAAGTGCTCATGGTTTAGAGTTTGCTCATTTAAAACGTCGAGACCATTACACAACTCCACTTCCCACACCATTGTCCCATCTCTCAAAGTGCTACATGCAATAAAAGCCCTACTTTTACGCTTCCTCCTCCTCTCATTATCATCAGCATTAGGTGAAGGCAAACCCACCAGCGAAGAAGCACTACCAACACCCACACAATTCAAACATCTATCTGTAAAACTGGGTGATAATTTCAACGAACGATTAAGAGCCGAACGTGATAAAAGAATAGCAGCTTGTGCTGAACAGAAATGAAAAGATCCGTCACCATTGTTACTTGTAGAAGATACATCGCTAGAATGCCCGCTAGTTTCTTTCAAGTCTGAATTCTGTGAAACAAATTCAGCAAACGATCGGCGATCATAAGTTACTACTGACTCGAGAAGTAGAGAAGAAGCTCCGGGAGTGGAGGCTATGGCTGATGTGGAATGTGACCCGCCCCCGGCGATTGCTATACATGCTCTTATTGGGTGGGTGCTGCTGGATTGACCGTTGACAAGTTCAGTTGCTAATCGGTTGGTTAAACCTGACTGATCGTCGTCAGCGCTGTTGCTCTGGGACGAAGAAGGATTGCTCAAATATCTCGTCGATGAATTCATGACAAATGATCGATTCAGGTTATATGATTTTAACCGTAGCTGTGACTTAATTATGGATTTGTGGCTGCGGCTCAAAACAGTCCTGGGGTGGTGGCTGCGCAAAGTCCAAGCGGCAACTGAATGCATGTCACCAAACAAAGAAAGAAGTGAGGATATGGCAACCTTGAGGAAAACTGCGGGCTGCATCGCCTCTCGGTTCTTCGACCCCTCGACAGATGGTGATTACTGCCACCACCGATCAACGATCTATTAATGTTGACTTGTGCTTGTGTTGGATGCCTCTTCCTCTTGCCGGCGGTGTACGCACGATGGACGGTCGGACGGTCGAGTCGGTCGTTGTCAGGTAGGGTCGTAGGTATTGGGCACCTGGTGGCGCTCACTTACTTCTCGTTAGGTACCTCTAGGTACTTCAGTGGTCTAATTCCTACGTGTAACGTATAACAAACACGTTACCTTTAAATGTCAAATCTTTTTATTAAAATCCTAAACTAACAGGCTTAGCAATGTCCTCTACCAGCCATCCTATCAATCAGGGCCACCACATTTGGATATTACCTATGTTACTTTCTTTTTCACTTATTTATTAGCATACATTATTTTTGGATAGTAATGGTAGTCTCCTCCTCCGTCACAACACACAACCGAAGATACGAAACCACTGTCGCTTACAGCCCTTCTGTCTCGCACCTTCGGCTACCACATCAACTATCTTGAGCAGACTTCACTTCACCAAACTTCATTCGGCTATGAGGCCTCCCGCATTATTCCTTGGCTGCATCATCGCAGCATCGCATGGTTTCTCCATCCCAACAAGACATTTTCAACATGGCGTCGCAGTTAGCCCATCATCAACAAGTTCAACACTGCTTCGCTCCATTCCAAACTCACTCGACACATTAACATCAGGCCTAGCATCCATCGCCCGTCTTCCACGCGGTGTAACTGTTTCCTCTGATGGGGTGTCACTGATAGGACCCGCTGCACCCTTTCTTCCAAAGATTAAAAAACTCTATGATGTAGAGAACTCGAGAGACTGTCGTACTGTGAGAGAACGAATTACTGAGTATGATTTAGTGGTGGAGAAGGTGATTCCAGCATGTGCTAACTCACGCGCAATGGCTGAAAATCCTGTTGAAGTACCAACAATGGTTGCTGAGATTGATGGGAAAGAGCAAAGTTTTAATGGAGTGGATGATATTTTGGCGTTTCTTGATGATAAATTTTCATCTCAGAAAAAGGAAGAAACAGAAGTGAAGAAAGAGGGAGAAGAGGATGATACGATGGAAATGGCAGTTGATAAAGCCTCTGAATTGTTAACCTACCTCCCAGGGGTGCTAAGAGCTGGCAGGGGTAGCAGTGTTTGTAGTGCAGCTTCCATGACATTTGATGTCCCTAGACCATTAAAACCACTGGTTCTCTATTCTTATGAAGGTGAAATCATTCATCGATTTTTTCATCAATTTATTCTTGATTCGTTCTAACTTCCTTCTTCGATGGGTAACATAACAAAAGGTAACCAGTTCTGCCGACTTGTACGAGAAGTGCTGACAGAACTAGATATAATTTACGAACTCAGATCTGCTGGGAAACAGTCACCTCGTAGGAACGAGTTGGCTGACATCACTGGTGGATCTTCTCAGTGCCCTTACTTAATCGATCCAAACACGGGTGTTAAAATGGCTGAAAGTAAGGATATCATTGCGTATTTGTACAAAACGTATGCAATGTTTACTCCACCGAATGAGTTACTAAGGAGTGCATCGGGTGTTACTGAACTTCTGGCTCCGTTGTTTAAGGCCACTGCACCACTTCAGGCAGGTTCATATAAAGAGAATGAGTTTGAGTATAAAAGTGAGCTGGCCGAGGCTAAGGCCAGTGTCTATGATGAAATTTCATCAAATCCTGTGGTTATTTGTGAGTCGTCACTGTGTCGTGTAACATATTTTTGTTTTGCACATATCATGCTGATGGCATTTCACATTCAATAGATACATATGAGTTGTCACCGTTTTGCTCGGAAGCAACCACATTGCTTGATAACTGTGGCATACAATATCGTGAAATTAGTTTGGGGTCAGAATGGCTGCCTGGTCTAATTGAAAATCCAATTAAACGAGCGGCAATACTAGACATAACTGAACAAAGCTCCCTTCCGCATGTGTTTATTGGTGGCACAAGCGTTGGAGGCCTTTACTCGGGATCACCAGGACTTGTACCAGCACTAGAGCAAGGGCAGCTGATGAAGATGGTTGATGATGCTAAACAAGCTATGTAGACTTCTGAACAAAACAGGTATATTTAGTTATGATTACTACCATTGTGCTGTCATAAATAACAGTATTGCTGCGTATTTCGTTGGACATGGGTCTGATAAATAGAGAACATTCTTATCACTAATTCACCGAAAAGCTTTCTAGCCCTGTCGGTTCATTGCTTGTGTGATGGAAATATTACTTATCATTTGATTAACAGCAATATGCAGAGCAGGGCTTGAGATGATAGGTGAAGTAACACCGTGATGGGAGGGATTTGATCCATCGGGACGACCACGGATGGAAGGTTGGGGAATATTCGCTACGTTCTCAGATTGGGAATTGACATGAGTTTCTGTGGAAGATGCAGGTGTAGCCGCACTGTTTTTATTGTCGATGTTTGTGCCACCACATAGTCTCTTTGCCGAAGATGTAGTTTCTATGATCATATCAGAGTCAACTTTGCAACTACACATGTCGTCATCTTCATTGTTAATAACATCAATTTGGGCCAAAAAGTATTCAGATACCAGTTCGTCAAATGAAGAAGCAACTTGAAACAATGGTGGGTTATGGGTGGTGGCATTCTTTTCACACTTACGATTTGTGTCGTTTACCTCTTGAACAAGTTTAGACTGTGCTGGTCCGTGAAGACTCTTAGTTGGCCGCCTTGCTTTCTCTTCGTGTCTTAAGATGTCAGCTGTGATTTCTTCCAATACAGCAGCAATTGAGGTTAGCCTAGTGAGAAAATGCTTTTATTGAACAGCCACCACAACTTACTTTGTAATGCATCCTCATCGCTCGCTGGATCGACGATACCATGTCTATAAATGTTATTTCCGCTTCCATTGACGCCCGGTTCCTTCGTGCCCACATTAGCTTGCTTCAGCAGATTCAAAACCATCTGAGCCACATCTTCTGCCTTCGACTCGTTGAATTGCATGTTCTGAACTTGGCTAAGCAATATTTCTTTATATATTGCATTTTTCAAGTTAAGCACAATTTTGGAACCGGTTGATTGCTTGGCTGCTGGACCCTGATTGTTCTTTTGCGGTTCCTGCGCACCTACTAGATTTTGGAGCATCATAAAATGAGATTTATTGTAGTAAAGATACTGATTTTCTCCGTTAACAGGCAACCCCCCTTCTTGGCATTTCCATCCGAAAAGTTTTAGTTGCTTTGTGTCGTGAATAAGTGTTTAGTTGTAAGGTGTACAGTAAAGTTATGTCCTGGACAAGAAGTAAAACACACTTACATCTTGAAAAGCAGACCAGTTATCAAAATGGCCTGAGAGGGTATCACCTAGTAGCTTGGGGTATACTAACACACCTGAGTCAGACAGCTCAATCGCAGTATTGCTGCATAGACAAAGCAGTGAAGCAAGTCGATTGAGAAAACTTTCCTCCACCGCGGACAATGGAGCTGTTGGTTTAGGCTGGCTGGATGGTATCGAATCAATAGGACTGTGATCATGTGAGTTGACCAGAATTGGTTGTTCCAGTAGTCCAACAAAGCCTCCTACTTTGACACCCAGATCGCAAGGCCAATCGATGCGACTTCTCTTGTATTCAGGATGGAAACAACGCAGAGCCGTCAATTTAATCATCCTCATGTCTTCCACATTTTTGATCCGATCAAAGACATGAAGTACATCTTCCTTTGTTGCCAAGTTAGATCCAACTTCCAATTGCTCAAGTTGTTGTCGAGTGAGCTGGCAATACTTCTCTTCTTGGTCCAAATCCTTTCCAAGAAAGACTTGCATTGACTCAGCAGAGATTGTGTTGGTAGTTTTCCAGAGAGTATGTTCGTTGAGGTCACCTTTGCCAAGAAATGAAATAGTAAACACTTCTGATAAACTTTCGGAACAAGCGACCACTTCGATGAAACACTTTTCGCAGAAAGGCAAGTAAACAACACCTGCTTCAGATGTTATGTAATTTGTGCCTGGATGTGTATCATCGTATAGCACAGGATACGAGTCATTGAGTAGATCTCCGTAATTGAGTAAGTGCTCATCAACCAGCTTGGGAAGATTTTCTTTGAAAAAGGATTGCTTCCAATTGTTTGACTGCAAGGCTCCTGACGGGGCCGAGAAATAGTCCAGAATGACCTTGCATGATAGAGAACAACTAAAACTTAATAGTCAAGTTCAAATGAAGCAATAGAACAAATTGAGAGTCTTACCTGTTTGAACTTAATATTAGCACCCCATTGCATGTGCATTTCTGTCGGGAGGTCCGTACTATTAAAGTCAGCATCCAAATGTCTCTTCAATTCATACGGCCCTCCCTTCTCAGTGCTAATCGTATAAGCCAGCATTTCATTCGAGGCCTCCAAGGCCTTGATTCTGGCATAATCTCTCCCGTCATCAGTGGCTAGCAAACTACGTTCCACCAGTTCAATGGCTTGATCCACAGAGGGCTCAACGTGCCTCATGTAAACATCCGATCCATAGTGGAACTTCCCAGTTGCTTCTCTTACGGAGGGGTATGACATGCCAAGAAGAAGAATGTTGGCTCGTATGGTTAGGATAGAGGTTGTCCAAGAGTTGAGGTCACGTTTTTGTCGGTAACGTTTGCCAGATGCTAAGTTCACGAAAAACACAAAGTATTAACAACATATCTAAAAGAATACCTAGAAGGCACCAATTTAATTAAGAACTCACCTCGACGACAGTCAGAAGAAAGTAGTTCTGGAGGATCCTTACGTTTGCCAGGTACGATTGTTTTCGCATGGGGCAGTGCCACTCCTTTAGTTGGGCCAAGCTTTGAAGCAACTTTGCTCTGGCCACATTCTGAAACAACCAATATTTTTTGTGGTTTGACAGACGCAATGCCTGTTTTGATTGCTGGTGCTTTGGGTGGGTTAACTGGTTCTGAAGTAACCTGGCTCTGTACATGAGTCTTAACTGCTGCTGCTCTGGGTGGGAACAGTACCGATGCGGCATGGGGCTGTGCTTCAATTGTTTTGACGGATAGATGTTTTGTTTTGACTGCAGCAGCTGCTTTCGGTGGGCTGAATGTTTCTGCAGTAACAGGACTCTGTATTTGAGTCTTATTGCGCAAATGCCTTGATTTTTTCATCAGCCCAACATATCCTCCTTTTGTCACGCCAAGTTCACAGGGCCATGTTGATTGTTTACAGTATTCAGAATATTCAGGATGATTACTTCGCAGAGCCGTCAATTTAATCATCCTAATATCTTCAACATTTTTAATCCGATCAAAGACATGAAGTACATCCTCCTTAGCAGCCATGTTAGATCCAATTTCAGATCCATGCACAATTTGTTGTCGATTAAGCTTGCAATACTCCTCTTCCTGATCCAGCCTCTTCTCAAGCCAATCTTGCATTGACGCGGCTGAGATTGTGTTTGTAGCTTTCCATAGAGTGTGCTCACTGAGATCAGTTTTATTCACGAATGATATGGTAAACACTTTTGACAAAGTCTTCGAGCAAGACACTACTTCAACGAAACACTTCTCGCAGAAAGGCAAGTAAACAACACCTGCTTCAGATGTTATGTAATCTCCACCCGAGACTTGAGATGACGCACGCACGAGATGTGTATCGTTGTGTAGATCTCCGTAGTTGAGCATACCCGCATCAACCAGCTTTGGGAGATTTTCTTTGAAAAAGGATTGCTTCCAATGGTTGGACTGCCAAGTTCCTGGTGGGATCCAGTAATAGTCCAGAATGACCTGAAATGATATTATGCTTAGTTTTAAAGCAGACACATTCATAGCAAGCCAGAAGAATCAATTCTCATCTCACCTGTTTGAACTTAATCTTAGCACCCCACTGCCTAATCATTTCACTCACAAAATTCCTACTATTAAAATCACCATCCAAATGTCTCTTCAATTCATACGGCCCTCCCTGCTCCTTACTGACCGTATACGCCAACATTTCATTCGAGGCCTCCAAAGCCTTGATTCTGGCATAATCCCTCCCGTCGATTGTGACCAGAATACGGCGTCGGACGAGTTCAATGGCCTGTTCTACCGAGGGCTCAATGTGTTGGATGCGAACATTGGATCCGAGGTTGAATTCCTTGATGGCTTTGTCTACGGAGGGGTATGACATGCCCAGGAGCAGGATGTTAGCTCGTATTGTTAGGATGGAGGATGACCAAGAGTTGGGGTCTCGTTGTTGCCGGTAGCGTTTGCCGCTGGCTGATTTGACATATAAAATCAATTAGAGCACAAATTAATAAGCCCAATGAAGTCTGCAGTTTAATGCCTGACTGCAATCCAATAACTCACCTCGAAGATTATCAGAATCAAGCTGTTCTGGGGGGTCCTTTCGTCTGCCGCCAGCCATGATGCAATTTTGTGTTTATGTTTATGTTGCAAAGGAAAAAGAAAAATATGCAATTGCAGTTATCAGTTATTCTGAGATCAGCCGCTATCAGCCGTTTCTTCCCAGCTTATATGTCTAGAGACGATGCTCGATAGAGATGGAAGATTGTATTCCTGGCTTTTATTTGCTTCAGGGCTCAGTCGGTCGTTTGTCTCCTACCGTCCATGTCATGGTTTTGTGGCGTTGGTTTCATTCTCCCGTTTCAGCCCCACGAGGCCCCACGCCCCACGTTGTTAAACTTTTCGTGAGCCTGCGTGAGCTCTCTTTTTGGCACGTTTGGCTTTTGGCGATGAGAGTAAGCTTGTTGGAACGGTGAGAAAATCAGATTCAGCTTGATTCAGCTGAATGAAACAATTTTTTGTTCCGAATGTTAGAGCAAAAAAGCTTATTTAATTTTGTTTAATTAGCCAAAATCGTGCTGCCATGAAAAATGTAATGTAAATTCCCTCAGCCCTTTTCCCATCTACGCATCGCTCGCACCGCGACTTCACTGAAAGATCCAAATCATTGACGACGACGGTGTGGGGTCCGCAGCTCCATAACAACCATAACAGCCGAGGCTGCCAGAATGTCATCCATAAAAGCAAGATTTGCAGAGATAGTGCTACTTGGTCGGGCTATGGTATGAGCCATAATACGGCGTCTTATACCAGCGCGCGGGCCGAGGCCGACCGAGAGCCAGCCGCTCCTTCTCAAACCTGGGAAATCGACAACAGTTAGCGTTGAGTCAAAACAGGAGGAAAAGAGTGCTGTGGACGTTTTTGTGACTAAAGCAGTGTTTGCCATGGCTGCTGCGGGGTGTAAGTTTTTTGCCTTGGCATGTCTTAACATTGGCAATTTGGTATTACACTTAACATCGGCTAATCATTTGTATTCCGAACAATATAGTTGTAGCATCTGCAATTGCAATGTTTTACGTGCAAGAAATTGAGGTATTCGTGGCCGGAGTCGTCTGTTGCTTGAATGCGCCAAGTCTCATCCATCGTCGTGTTAAGATATCTAAGTCACTGAGTAAGTAATTGCACCCTGGTTTGTGTTACCTTGAACGCATATTTTCCACTTAAAAGCTCATTTAATCTTCAGAATTACGCCAATCTGTTAGCAAGCTTCGAGAACAAGTGAACAATCTCAATGGAGCCGTAGATTTTCTGCATAAAACTGTTGGTAGACTTGAGAGCGAAGTTCAAAAGTAAGTGATACACTCATTTAGATTTAAAGACATACAAAATTTTGCTTGTGCACTAAACTATATCTGTTCAGTGCCAAATCAATCGAACTCAAGCTTCAGAAAATTGCTGAGAAACAGGGCTCTAACTCAACGGAACTTGTTAAACTTGTTCAAGAAAATGAAACAATTCTTGATGAAATAAAGGTGAGTTGTAAGTTGATTTAAGAAGGTTGCCAATCTTGTCTTGATTTGTGTGGCTAAAATCAAGCAAACCCTTTTTCTTACTTCACTACTACCATATTTTTGCAGCACAAAATATGCCAAAACTCAGTAGCAGAAATGTTAAAAATCATCTTACTTTGTGTAAGACATGATAGTAGATCGAAAAGAAAACAAGATGCTAGCTCTCCGTCTTCAGATTCAGCTTCAGCCCCTCGGTATTGACTTCGACTCAGTCAAGTTTCAAAAACTGATGGAGGATGACCATGATGTTTGGAGTATCCTTAAATTTTGTTCTGAAGTGATGTATCCCGATGTTGCGTTGAATAAAACTCTCGTGGAAATTGATGATTTCAGTTCAGATGAGGAAGAGGATATCCCTGAAGATGTTCCAGTAGTCCACACCTCTAGGGGATTATCTATAGAAAGCAAGAGGCATGCAAAGATGAGCATTGAAGATAAATTGAGCATGTTCAAGGTGAACAAGAAATATTCTAAAGGATCCGTTGAAGTTGCAAGAGGACAGAAAATGTCTATTGTTCCAGGGGCACAGGTAAGGAAGAAGCATTCTGAGGCTAGCCAAATGGCAGTGAAGGCCAAAAACAAAGCTTCACGAGCCAAAGATGGTGGGAAAAGGAGAGCATCTCGAACTAAACGCAGGAAAAAGATAGCTTCTCAAGCAAATGATGAGCAAAAAGAAAACCACTCAAACAAACACTAAGTGAGACATGGAACGCATGCAAAGGTAATATATGGTGAGATGATGATCTAGACAAAAACTCAACCTTGTATGATTGATACCATAGTGAATAGAACAATAAGTTGAACATAATGAAACTAGGGTCTTTGAATGTGGTTCAACTTCTTAGTAGCCCCATCAATCGCTTTTTTTATGACTTTGTACACTCAAGGAACTGAGGTGATGGTTCTGTCACAACAACTTTAGAGTTATCACAATAGACACTACAGCTCAAGTGTCTGCCTGTTCTTGAAACGGTTGCAGATTGATATGTTTATATTCTGCATCACGTCATCCGGTCACCGCTTCTATCTAGCATCTAACACCAGTAAATGGAGGTATCCTTCATATGGCCTGGAAGAGCAAAATTGAGTTTACCGGTTTATATCATTAGGCTCTTTGTTTCAAAGAAATGGTCCTCTAACCATATCAGGATTACCGCTCTGTTGACGTAGTCCTACTTAATTACAATTCATTGTGACTTCATAATCATATACAATACACCCCAATCTTCATATATAACTCATTGCTCTTGTATACATTTTGAACTTCATTATCTTCATGAGCTATCATTAAGAATGGACATTTACTTATGATCAAAAACTACTCCTCCGTGTGGTCTTTGGAATGTTTAGATTTATGCATGTCTACTTAGGCTGGTTATTATTCTACATAGGTTGGTGAAAATGTAAGTATCAGTTCTGAGGGTGGGGTTGACAAATCCATTGAATGCATGTTGTTCCTTGGTTTCATCTTGTGATGGTGCAGACTGTCTGTGCCTCTTATGAACAAGAATAGGAGAGCATGATAATTTGAAGAAGCGATTATTTAGGTTTTGATGCTGATTAATTTGCTCTACCCAGTATCTCTCTGACCAGATATGATTGCTTCTTCCTAGTAGTTAGGCCATTACAAATGGGTGGTCCAATCCCCTCTTAGTAGTTAGGCTTCCTCATGCTTGGGTAGGCTCGGATCTGTATCACCGATCAAGAGAAGAGATGTTTACCCCCTTCAATAGTAATACAAATTTCTGTTCATAGCAACACTGTGTCTGCTCAATGTCGTGCAGCGAACAGAGCATTCCTCCCAGAACCAATTTATTTCCTTGTTTGTTCAGTGCATTACATATCAAGGTTTGGAATATTAATAAGTAGTTCCCAGAATTCAGGTAACTTAATTCGGTGAGAAATTTGTGAGCTCACAAAAAAATGTGAGATCGTGTGTGAAACAATGACAACTGTCAAAGAGTTTCGTCTATGCAGCACACAAACACTCCTAGTTGCGAGCGCTTCAGGTTCCTGGGCGCGTAGCTACATTTTTGCTTAAATTTGTGCAATCTATTTTTTAACTCATGCATTCAGTTCCTACACTCAGTCTAAAATTTAAGTATTGTAGCTGCGAGCTCAATGCAGATAGCTGCGAGCTATGTTTTTTTATTGTGAGTGTTTTTAAGCTTAAACATTAGAGATTGTGCTGATTCTTACATGAGATTCTTTAAAAGCTGTAAGCTATTACAGGTCATGTTGCTACAAACTATATTTCTTCAAATTACTATCGTACTAATTCCTACGTGAAAGTCTTAAAAAGCTGAGAGACAAAAAATAGTGTTCCGTCACAAGTCACTAACTCAACAATCTAATTGATCTGTCGACCATGATACTAATGGTTTACAGATTTATTGATGCAGTAGCAATGAAGTAATGCATTATATCATGTTACTATTGTTTACAGTTGTTGTATTAGTTTTGTTGGTTTCCTTGCTCAGAATGCATCAAAATGCATACAAATCAAGGGCATCAATCATGCCAAAACCAGAGAGTTGACTCTGGGGTATGTACTGGTGCGTTTTTTGTAGTTTCACCACAGAAACTCGTTCCATACATTCCCACGGGGGGTGTGGTTCGTTGTTATTTGGTGTTCCCAGAGACCAAAAAACAACAACAGATGATTTGCTACCCTGGAAAAAACTCCATTTCCATTTGAGGAAATGGTATATTGGTATATTTCTGTAGGTTGTTGTTGTTGTTGTTGTTGTTGTATCACCCATTCTCATTTGATTGTTATGTTTTTGGTGGTGGAATCCATTGTTAAAAGTTGCTTCTACCACTGGGTAGGAACTGACAGGCCCCAGCTTTCAATGTCCTGCCTGGCCATTATGTGGCTTCCAACTTCAAACGCCACCACAGACCCATACGACGGACTACCGCCAGTTGAATGTTATGTCACTAGCCTGTGGAAGGCTGCCTTTCGAGGAAGGAGGGTGCCATTTACACCCTCAACAACAACCATTTCAATTAGATTGTTATTTTTAACCCCAATCATCATCAAATGTACTCGCCGGACACGACAACCAACTAGAATCTGACTCCCAGAGACATATGATTCCTTCATTGGTGTACTGGTGAGAGGAAGGTAGCGTTTGGGATGGTGGTGATGCCGCTGTGGCAAGATATTTACGGTGCCGTCGAAGTGGTCGAAAAGTGAAGCACCGAGCTTGGGGGTGGCTGGTGGGTGGTGGGCTTTTCAATGGCACAACTCAGCCATAAATAGAGTTAGGGGCTGATCTGGACAGCTATGGCATGCTATGGAAAGTTGAAAACCTTAGCTTCAAGATCCATAAGATAGATTTATACTAATTCCCGACAGAGAAAATGTTACAAATCAACAAAGTAGAAAAGGAGCTCGTAGCTCAACTTTTTGGATGTGCGCTGCCTAGACAATAATCATATGAGTCACTCAGGGGGGTGTCAAGTACAAGTGTATGCAGTTCACTTGTGGGAGAGCCGCTTAGTGTCAATGCAAGGGCCACTTCTGTGTGGTGTAGATGACTGATTGATGTACCTAGGAGAGGACAAAAAAGTAATTCAAAATACAAAAGTGCTCTTTACTATTCAGTCAAAGGTAAGAATTACACATCAAACATATAGGATGCGTCAAATTGAAACTAATTCGTGTTCTTCTCAGGGATGCAAAAATTCAGGTCGTTCAAAGGTTTTGTCATATATTAGTATGCCTAAACAAGTGGCAACTATTCGAAACTCCCAATCCTCTGAAGTCAAGGAGCTGATCAAGAGAGCTAAAGCAAGGACTAAGTCCTTTAACTCCTGAATTAGCCAATTTAAGGTGTTGAGAGGGCGCTTTCAATGGGGTAAGGGAACAGAAAAATGATTGGCTTTGCACAAATCTTGTGCAGAGGCTTGTTTTGTTACTGTCTAATAGGGGATAAAGAATGGGAGCCCTTTGTTCACAACAAATCTAATTTGTTATGCATTAATTTGTCATGTTTACAATAGTGTATGTTAATATGGAGGTGTAATAGTTGACAGTAATTCAAATGCAAGACCAAATTTAATTTTTAGACATGCAACATTTAAATTGAATATTAGCAAGGATGCCCAAGTTGGTGGCACAACTGCAAAGTAATCTTACAATTTGACTACCTAGATGCATGGCATTTGCCACTCATAGCTGCCACACATAATCTGGTCTAAGTTCCAGAAACTGTTCACCATCAAGAATATGGGGCGTTGTATAGTAAATGACAATGTTGGTTTTGAAATAAACTGGTTAACCTAGAATTGGTCTAATCACTTATCAAACTTTAAATCATTCATTGTATCAATGAGCAGTTCCCCCCTTTATCATGTACTTTGAACCAAACTCAACTCTTTTGCATGATCGTTGTGTTTTCTAAATCTTTTTGTTGTGCTCAACAATCCAATAAGGCGACTCATGCTGAGCTCTCTTTCCTTGATTAATGTGGTTACGAAATGCATCAAGATAAATATCTTTGTACTCATCCCTAATCTTTCTTAGTGTTTTCATTTTCATCAAATATGCTTTCCTTGCATAGTAGATCAAAATCTTGGTATCAAATAGGGCACAAGAAATGAGAAATGAATCCATGAGTGTCATTCACCAGATAATGTCTGCAATAAGCATTTGGTTTGCATGGTAGATGTGATAAAATGGATACACACGTATTGTAAGTTCTTTGATTGGTACAAGCATCATATCATGTTTTATCTCATCCATCTCAATTTTAGCCAATTCATCTTGTTTTCTTATTGAATCAGCAATACTCCTGAAAGATGGCATGGGATTTGTAAACTTCCCTCAATGTCAAACCTTTAAATGATTGGTTGGCTTTGATCTGTCAAAAGCTTAATCAAAAATGCTTTAGCAGAGCTGGACTTCTGCTTCTTTGACGGTGTCTTTATCTCAGTTTTTTGAGCTCTTCATCTTGGCTGGCTCTTTTGCATTTCACCATACTTTCTTTTTGCCCTTCAGTTTTTCATACCACCTGCCTGCATTCTTCTGGAAGTTGACATACACCGTTTTGACTCTTGAACAATCTTCGACGTTAATAATCTTTATCCCACACCACCATCATCATATCCAATCCCCCCTCAGCTGCAACGCCAACTTCTACTGGCCCTCTGTTCATTCCAAAAGAAACTGTGACCGTCGTTATTAGGAACAAGAACTGCAACTTTTACCCCCGTGTTGAAGCGTCAATGCACTTGTACTGCCCTTCGCTCCCTTGGTTTGGCTGCTGATGTCTATTTGGACAACCTCGGCCTCAATTTGGATGCAGTGAGGATTGTTGATGGCCTCAAGTTTGACTTCAG
>JALLAY010000055.1:0-24191 GCA_036939635.1 Cyclotella baltica | reverse complement strand
CGGATATTTTCGATTAATTCAAAAGCCAAAACGAAAACAAAGATCTCTAGAAATTATAAAGTCTTCAGTAGTCCAAAATGGCTAAGGACATAACTTTGGTTTCAGTCAAAGCGGGCCATATAAACTTGAACACTATATTATGTCTATCTCAACAATGTTCATTGAATCATCATACAAGATAAGAAGGCCAGCAATTCAATTCATTGTTTGTTGTTTCTATATACTACACAAGTAATAGTTTTCACCTCCCTCACTGCCATACCATCCACTTTGTGCTATCTTTTTATCAATGATCAATAAGCTTTCAAATGCACAACAGATCCTTTTTTGTCTGCATCTCTGTTGTTCTAAAAATCTGCATGAATATTTATTTCCCAAGATGCGATCAATTTATCATTAAAAAAGGAAATTCTTCAATGAAAATGTATTTGTAAGTATTGATTTGGTGTAACTAATGTTTGGATTAATGGATTATTTAATTAACTTTTTAATAAAAATGTTCAAGTATAAAGAATAGAATTTTGCCAAGAGTGAAATTCCATATTCCACCCTTTATTTTCCTCATCTTCAGCTTTTTCTTCCGTTTTCTGCTCTTCCGATCATTAGAATGCTTGTTTGTTTTCTCTTTTTCTCACAACAATCTGCTTCTTTGTGACCAACACCACCACAACCACGACGTGTTCCTTTGATTTCAGGCCCACCCTTTTCTTCCATTTCAAGTTTTGTTGAAGGTGCATGTTCCTTGTGACTTTTGATTGCCTTCTAAAACAAACCAAGTTATTCACACAAGTTGCAACTAAAAATATTGGGCATTGTCCACCTTCAGGCACAACTGAATGTAGTAATTTGTTGTTGTTTTACTTACTATAAAGTTAGATCACAATTACAGTATTATGAAATATGGCTTGGAGCCCATGTCATCCTGTTGTAGGGTGCATCTTATCCATCATATCACATGGGCATGTCCCCACCGAGCCCAAGTCAGACACTACTACCCATCATCATTCTCCTTTTGTCTGTCAGTGGGGGATGGAAGACCAAGTATAAACTCATATTGACATACACCAGCGCAGCAACAAAACTGGATATACAGATCCATATAGACATAACATCAAAGCCTTTTTTGTCATTTATTACACCCCATATGATTGGACCAATCACACTGCCTAGGCTGACAGCCCCTCCAGGTGGCATAACTCAAGGGGTAAGCTCAAATTTAAAGTAATGATATTAGGCGGATAGATGCATCCAGACATTGATTTTGATTAATATCAACACTACTTGACGCATTACACCTCTGCTCAAGAAAGATATAAGGGATAAAAGGTACTTCAGTAATCATTACATTGTAGCGAAGAAAACCAAATAACTTAATACCCCTCCCCACCTACACAGATTAGCACGATCAATAACATTCCTTCATCATTTCATAGCAGCCATTGCATCATCTATTTCATCAACTTCACAAGACACACCCAAAACTTGAAGAAAAGAGAGTGATGGAGTTGATGAACAATCATCATCAAAAGTTTTGGACACATCAGAGAGTTTCATAGCATTGGAAAAAGCTGCAAGTGCTAATGCAGATGGCTTTCTCGTCGTTAACTCATGAGACTTGATAATAGCTTCTAGCTGGACAAGGGCATTCTCTTTGACTTCCTCAACATCAAAGTGCCCAAGCTCTTCAATACTAGCTGATCCGTAATCTTGGCAGTAAACCATGCTCTCCAGAACCAAACTCAGCCATTCCAAGACTAACCCTCCATTTAGTCTCCATTCTAAGGTACAGAGTATTGATAATTCCATCTCACACATTTCTTTGATAGAAAACTCTCCTTGGCAAAGTGTTTCTAAGTCTTGAAATGAGAGGAGCTTGAGTAATGGACGTGGTTGATACTTATGCCGAGGCATGTCACGGCGTGACTTGTCCGAGGGAGCGGTAGGAGAATCTCTTGGATGCTCTACATCTGTGTCACTTGAAGAGTTGGGAGAAGAGAAAGTTGTGGTGGCAGTGCAAACACTTGTTAATGAAGAATTACTTGACGTTCTTTCTGTCTTCTCATTCTGTGATGAATCCTTCATTTGATACTCTTCGCCACCCCGGCTAAATAAGCCACTCATTTTGGCTGCTAAATGCAAACAAACCATGCATAAAAGTTTATAGTCTTTTCTTGTTAGGACGTTAAGTGCCTTGGTTCTGTTGTTGTTACTGTTGTTGTTGTCTCCGGTTGAAGAAGACCTCGATTGAGACATGATTCGATCCACATAAGAAAATGCAGTAGAGATGATTTGCAATGTCTCTACAGAATGTTTTCGAGATGTAGAACTTTGGGTAGATGGTGGAGGATAAGAAAACTCCACAACATTGATTGCCCATTCCATCATTCTGGAGCGACAATCCAGATCAATTTCAGGGGAACTGCCAGTCGTGGCGAGACTATTAGCAGAGGTCTCATCCCTATCTGCTGCACTGTTAAGGTCCGACTGCCGTCGAGACATTCTCCAGGACGGTTCCGTTGTATCATACGAACAGTAATTGTAACCAACACCGTACTCCATCGATCTTTCTCTTCGAAGAAGCATGGCTGCTCGTTCGGAGATGATCGCTAGTTGCAATGTCTTGGTCGGTGAGAGCTCGTCTACATCCTCTATGTCTTTGTAGTCGAAGTCTGGGTCCATATCAGAACTGTTGCTTGTCTCGTCTCTTTCAGTACACGAAGAGAGGTCATCATCGCCAATCCATGATGAAAAGGCGGTGGTTGTGTCGTCGTTGTCTTGGATCTTGTTCAACGCAAACATATTTGATACCTCGTTTATTTTGCTTGTCAACACGTGGAATAGCTTTTTGTTGCACCGGACATGATATTATGTAGACGATGAGCTTCTAGTAGCAAGAGGTGTTTGTAAGCACACGAGTAAACAACAATGAGAGCAGTGCGGTCGACGGCTTTGGGGCAGTGCGGCAGTGGGCAATTCAATCATTCATGTGGGTCGGGCTGTTGGCTATTGTGGGGATAGGGTTCGGTGCATTCAAAGTTGGGAAGTGTCTTGTTGAAGTGCCGCATTGCAGGTGTGAGATTGAGGTTTTCATGTGAGAAGGGAGAAGAACACAACGGATGTCCTGAGAAATAAAAATATGAGCTCTTTGAATCAAGTTTCTTGTGTATTGAACTTTATTTAAATTCATAATTTATACAAAGAAAAATAAGTTTTAAAAAAATGACCTGGAACACAATGGAACTTTCAAAAAGAAAAAACTTCATTTCACCTTCCGTTACCCCCCGTGACCCCCCTCTTCAAAAATTCAGCTCAGCATTTTCACGCAGGGTGGCGAAGTTGCGCGATTAAATTGATTACTGTTTTTTTCCTGTAGGCGACAGATGCACAAGAGAATACTTCGATACTTATTGCCCTTCGTCTCGTTCCTTAAGTTTTTCATCAAGAAAACGTATTGGGTACAGATGTTCCAGCTCCTTTCTCCAAACTATATAAGCCCCGTGACTGTCAGTGATTGTCGGGGCCAGTCTATCTGATTTCAAATCCACATTCCTTCTTCTTCTCGCATAAGTTTTTCATCAAGAAATCTTATTGGGTATGATAATTCGTCAAGCTCACGACGACATACCCCGCCCGGGGTAAAAATTCAAGATCCGTCCCCGACATATTGTGACCCCCTGTTGGGGAAATGAGGCTCAGCGGCGGGAGCGACGCCGACCGCGCGACGGACGAGCGAGACACTCTCCACTCTCCAACGCCCAACGCCAGGCGGGCGCCGGTGCCGTCGACGTAACCTCTAACCTCTTCATCAGCCACAATGGACAATACAACATCACCGCTGCATCGTTCCATGAGCCATGACCACTGATATCGACAGTAAAATGGAGGACGGAAACGACAACATCAGTTCTTCCCCAGACGAAATTGAGATTTATAATCTCACAGACGAGATCGACCATATTAGAACAAATAAATTAACTTTTACCCCCGGTGATCATGTGTATATGTGGTGCGAGGCGACAGGAATCAGATATCAACATCATGGCATCGTTCTCTATGTTTCTGAAAATCAATTAAAGGTAGCAGATTTTACTGCTCCTGACAGCGGAACGTTTGCTTTGCCAGACAGTATAGCAAGTGGATCACAATATTCACATCGATTGCCACATTGGCATGGTGTGAGAATAACAACTTACAACAACATCAGTGAGTGGGAAAAAGAAGAATATACAGATGAAGAACAAGAAGTAGCCTTGGTATTGCAGCGGGTGAAATTCCTATTATCACATCCACATCTGATACCTGAGTATGAACTGTTGGTTTCCAATTGTGAAACTGTAGCAGTATGGTGTAAAACTGGCTCATTTCGAACACATCAGGTGGCAGGATTAGTGGATGGGGGTAAAAGAAATAGTGTCACGGTGGCAGCTTCTAGTGTTCTTGCCTCGGGGCTGCTGGGGCCACTTGCCATTCCTGTTGCCGTTGGTGCGGCTATTTCATTTTCTGCTTTGGCCGTGAAGGAAAGAAGTCATGAAAATATGTGGACAGAGAGAACAAAGATCTTGAATGAGGAATTTGAGCGATGGCGAGAAGGACAGGACCGGTGTATAATTTGTTGATAATAAACGGACTTGAACATTTGTATCATCCTAAACTTTTTGGATTCTTGATCTTGACTGATGTAAATATTTTAAACTCTTGTAAATAACATTATTCTTCAAGCAACAGAAAACATGTTTCAAGCCTTTAATACCTACATAAAGAGATTAAGATAGAACACACAATTGCAACTTTCAATGATTTAGAGCTTATCTCTTATAATTGTATAGTAGCTAGCTCCTTGTAGTTCTGCACTTGGAGGCAACCGTCAATATTTTACGGGTTGACCTTAAACAGCTCGACTTCAAACTTTAAAGTTGCCCCTGGAGGGATTGCTCCTCCTGAACCAGCATCTCCGTAAGCCAAATCTGATGGAATGACAAGTGTTGCTTTGCCTCCTTCTTTCATCATTGCAAGTCTATTTGTTGTAATTATTGTCATAATAATGAGGAATAACAAATGATGAGTTTTTTGCAACAACAAGTGACATCGATTCTTTCAAAAACACTCACCCCTCCTGCCAACCTTGAATGACCTGTCCCAACTTAAACTTAATAGTGCTTCCCCTATCCACACTAGAATCAAACACAGTCCCATCCGTCAAAGTTCCGTGGTAATGAACCTCCACTTCATCAGCTTTAGTTGGACTTGCACCATCCCCCTCTTTCATGCTGTAGTAAATCAAACCAGAATCAGTTTTGACTGCTTCTTCGTTGCAGTCGAGGAATCCAGAGACGAATTCTTCTCCGTCTTTTTTGACACGTTCAAGGATTCCATCCATTCGTGTACGCAGTAGTTCGTTTACTGCTGGGCCGTACTTTTGCAGTACTTGAATTCATAAGAGTGTAGAAAGTTTGATTAGAAAAATCTGATTGGAATTTGAGATATCTTGTGAACAATTTTCATATGCTCACCTTCCATGGGATTAGCTGTATTTTCACCAGTAACAACATCACCAAAACCCTTCAATAGAATTTGAAGTTCATCTTCTTCAAGAAGCGTTTTGAAATCCGTCTATTCAGATCCACGAAATTCATTATACAAGGTTGGAAAAAATCTATTAAAAGAGAAAGATGGGAGCCACTACACTAACCTGTTGGCTAATTTGCATCCCAATATTGACACCAAGAGCATAAATGGGCATCTTATCGTCATCATATGGCATAGGACCGGATGCCATAGCTCGCGCTATGATGGCCTTACGAGAGAGGAAAAAAATTGGTACGGTTAAGCGTGTTAATAATGCAAGTGGAGCATGTCATCGGCCACCTCACCCTAGAAACCACAGGCGCATGTGAGGTGAAGGCGGCAATTCTGCGGACGGAAGTCGCTGCAATTGTGGCGACGATGGATGACATGGTGTTGAAGCGCATTTCGGGATTTGATTGATATCGTTGGCTCCTTTCTTTGATTGAATTTGCCGGGTTGATAATAACGCTGATCTTTTCAATCTTACGATAGTGCGTTTGATGGAAGTGAAAGAGATGGCTGGGTGATGGCGATGTCGATGATGGCGGTCTGAAATCTTTGTGTGATGTGTGTCCTTCCACGTGTAAATGAGAGTTACTAAGTAAGTCGGGATAGGTTGATAACAATGTTTGCGCTCGAATGAAACATGCTTATCACTAAAATTTACACGTGAAACATTTGCATGCGCAAAAAAGATAATATCTTTACGCTATACCAACATTCCTATTAAGTAACGGCACACCCAGCTTATTGTCGCGGGTTGCGGCCAATAATAACCATGGCGGAGTGACTCTCCGTCTCTGGACGCTAACACGCTAACCTCTCGACTCTCAACACGCCCTCGCCATCAAACAAAAATGGAATCAAACACAGCAACACTCGAACTCCAACACCTCCTAACCACCCCACCCCCAAACTGTCACCCCACCTCCCCCCAAACAATCCTCCACGCCTCACTAGAACACATTCGAAACACTGGTGATGAACGCTATCTCTTCCTCCGAACGACGTTGGAAGTCTTAAATGGCCACGGGTACTTCTCAAACTCACCGACGGCACTGAGCAGTGATGAAGAGCAGTTGTTGTTCCACTGTGTTACGGGAGTGCGAAGTGTTGTATTGTTACGATGGGAAATGTGCGGTGGGTTACGTGAGGCAGTTAGAGATTTGTTATTAAGTATCGGACTAGGAAAGTATGGAGTGCTACCGCGAACGGTGGGTATGGCGTGTTTAAGTGGGGCTGCGGCGTTTTATAAGCGTGGCTGGGGTGACACAAACACAGTAACTGCTTCAGGTGACCAGCAACAGGCGTATTTGGTGTCAATGATTGACACTATGGCACATGTGCAGCACTTTCCGAATGAAGACAAAGCGCGTCTATTACGATTTTTAAGCAGTCTAACCATATCTCCCTTTACAGAAAACACGGCACAAAATCAACACATGTCGGCAATGGCATGCTCCTTCCTCTCTTTGTTAATTGGTGAATTTAGCGGTGCCAACTCCTCAAGTCGATACAATCTACCATTGGAGTTTCATAGGAGGCAGCATCAACTGTTTGAAAATGCATCTTCGACTAAGAGTGGTTTAGATTCTACACTGGAACTGAGCATGAATGGTCTTTCTAGCTTGGTTGGATTCATTCTTAATGATGCAAACAGTTCCACTTTATTAAATACCGAGGGATTTTTGGAAATGTCCTCTTCGTTAATTTCACTTACATTGGATGTAATTAGTTGGGAATTTGGTGCGGGGAAGAGTCGGTGGGAGTACAATGGTGCAGTGAAAGAGGGAGCTGTGCTGTTACGACCACCAAAGCGATGGAGAGAGGCATTGATCAATCCTTCTTTTTTGGGGGCCATGTTTCAAGTTTACGGAGTGATTCGTGTGGATGGTAGTCTTGCACCGCTGTCTTTAATGTTGAAGAGGACGCTGATGGCACATCAGTTGAGACAGTTGCTTTTGTCACTTTCTAGTATGGCACTGGGACCTATTTTTGAGGATGAGAATGAGCATGGGGCGTATGCAAGTTTCTTGTTGGAGGGGTGTTTGAATGTTTTGGAGAAGATTGTGGTGCAGCAGCAACAACAACAGCAGATGGAACCTACGATGGATGAATGGATTAGTTCTGAGATTATTGACTTGACTTCGATATTGTCAAGAATCACGAGTAATTTTGGTGTCCAGACCTTGAGTCGATTGCCTACATTTCAACGTTTCTTGTCGGCACTGTGTACTACGGGAGGATGGCTTTTGGACTCGAGCTTGGCTGAATGCAAGAATGTCAAAGGCGATATTGAGTCCATGGAAGGTGTCGATTGGAAAAACGATGCAATTGCTCAAATATTGCAATGCACAGATGCCATGGCTGACGATTTTTGGTTGGTTAGTGGCAAACGTGCAGAAGCTCTTGCTGTGTCTCAGGGTCTTTCATCGTTGCTTGCACCACTGTATGGGAATTATTGTATGTGCAGGGTGCAAATGTCTAGTATGGAAGAGCATTATATGGCGGGAGAGGGGGCTGATTTGGATGATATTCGGGAGGAGATCAGTGCTCTGGGACTTGAAGAAGAAATGTCTTCTGCTGCTTCATTAGGCAGATTGAATGTGCTTGGGTCTTTGACTACCATGTCAGGAATGTTTCAGCAGTGCATGCCGAAACTGATGACGTTGTTTTCAGGACCTCAGCTAGGAAACGAACTCACACCTGACATGGCTGCACTTATGGAAGAGGCTAGAATGCTGATTGTCTGTGCATGTCATTTACTTACTGATGAATGTCCAGGTGAGACTCCTGCCATCCCATCATCCATCAGCAAGGCTTGCCAAAATGCTGATGGATCGAACAATGAGCAGTGCATTGTTGCTGTTGCGGGCTTGGTTGATATGCTAATGAGAATCGCAGAAGCCCAAGCCACACGTGTATCTACATATCCAGAAGAATCAATTTGTTCTCCACTACTCTCAAAAACATTCCTGTGGTTCTTTCGCAGATTTGCAGCTGCGTATGTTTTTCCAACCCCTGATGATTACAGACAAAGTGGTGGTATATATGAAAAGTGGGCATCGGCCGAACAAGCCCAGCCTGTTATTTCGTTTTGTTCTACTCTATGTCTACTCTACTTTTGCCATTGGCCTCTAGGTAAGCTTTAGTATGCTCCCGCCTCAGTTTGTGATAATTGTTTGCTTATTTTTCTACTATCATAACCTTGACACGCACAGAGAAAGAGGTCCAAGACGAGAGCACTTCTCTTCTGTTAGCCCTTGGGAAGAGAGGACACTTTGTTCGAGATTTGTTAGTCAATGCAGCTTCATATGAGCAGATTGCATCTCTTCATGTGGTGTGTGCCTCGCTGAGACCCAACTCATCACCAAACATGTCAGATATGGAAGCTGTGGGAGGAAATCTGTCTCCAGAGCTGGTCAGAGGTTTCAAGCGGTTGCCATACGTTGATAGAGGAAGGGTTCTTACTTGCTTATTGGTTGGGTGCAGTGAGATCAAGAATGAAAAGGCTTCCAGTATGCTCAATGGATGCTTGACTGCAGTTGAAAAGTCATTCAAGCTCCTTGTTGATGCACTAGAGTGAGACTTTTTTGTTTATACCTTATTTTAATGGTACTCCACAAAATTGACCAATCTTATCTATTACTTATTTTTCAAGGAGCAAACAAGTCCATTCTTCCAACATTAATGCTCAAGAGTCCGCATGCCTTGCAATATCGCTGTATGGTGGAATCGCTTTAGCATCTGAAATGTCTGAACCAGAGAGAATTCCACATTTTATTTCTCCATCTCTTCCTCACCTATCCGGCCTCATGAAATTCAATTCATTTGCTGATGACCTTTCTATTTGTGGGACACTTTTGACATTTTTTAGAGATTATGCTGAGCAGTGCATTGGCATGCTGGATCATCAGCAGTGTAGTATTCTCTTCACATCTGCAGCATCTTTGTTAAAGAATTATTCAGAGCATCACTGTAAAAACAGAGCAATACCCAGAATATCAGAGGATGCAGATTTGGAAGAGGAACAGAAGTACAATGATGTACTTTGTGCCATTCAATTATTGATTCACTTGGGCACCAAAGACTTCATTGATGTGTTCAATGCAGAGGCAACATCACAAGGAGTGGGCTCTGAAAATATCACTGAAGTCATATTCTTTGGGCTTCAGCAAATCCTTCCTCTTATGTCACAAGGCTTGCTTCAGTTTCCAACGCTTTGCACACACTACTTTTCACTCGTCGGTTTCACAGTCGAAACATATCCAGAGAAAATGTGTGTTCTACCCTTTGAACTATTCAAATCACTATTGGATTCTCTGTTGTTTGGTATGAGCCACTCAGATCCACTTGTAGCCAAATGTTCGTTACAAGGACTTGCTTCTTTAATGAAAGAAAACACAAAATCAAATGCTCTCGCCAACCAACTTTCGGTAAAGAATGATATAGTAGAAGACTGTACCCAGAGGTTGATACAGGAAGTAATATTCCAGCCTATCATCTGGGATCGTCTTGAACCCGCGGCTATGGCATTGTTGCCCCTACTAGCTTCAATTGAATTCTCAAATATTGTCAGATTGTTGAATGCAATATCTGCCCAAACAAGTTCACAAGATCGTTTGAGTGCTGCATTTGAGAAGTTGGTTAAGCCAGAGCTCGTTTCGAAAACGGCCTTAAATGGAAAAGAAGGCAGAATGACGCGAATGAAGTTCAAAACTGAGTTTGATGCTTTTGTGAAAGATGTTCAGTCTTTCCTGATCACCAGATAGAACTAATTAGTGAGTAATTAAATTGAAGTAAAGACGGAGTATATATAAATAGCTCCCCATGTGATACATAAAATGCAGCTATCTAGAAATCTTCTTTGACTGAATGACACTCATACAAACTGTGAAGACAGGTTCTACCTACATGGATAATCCGCTGACGACGATCTAAGGCCACACCTCACAAGTCCTTGGCATAGTGAACATTCATTTCGACTGCCAAGAGTGGTTTAGGAGCATCACAAAATTCACCCAATTTTCCAATGGCCACTGTCCAACACCTCTCCCTTCTTGAAGTGTTGGGGCATGAATGCATCATTGGTGCATTCCAGTTTTCCAGTGGTGCCAAATTTGATACACTTGGAGATAGCCACAAGGAATGTAATGTGCTGTACAAACATTATATCTGTGAAAAGTGTAACATGACGGTAATGTTGCATGATCTGGAATTGGGATGTTGTAGGACAATGAGATACGGCGGGGGATCGAATTCAAACTGTATGTCCTTTCAGACATATCAGCTCCGGACCTCAAATGAAGTCAGCATTCTTAATGTCCTGCACTGTGATGGGACAGCTTGGAATCTGGTTGGTTGGCACAATGTTTATGAATTGTGCCAGCTCTGGACAGTTGATGCATTTCTGGATAGTTCATGCCAACTTGGCCTGCTTGAAGTCATAAGCAAAATTTTGGTTTTGTTTTTATCAAAAGTTTGGATCATAACCATGCTCTCCTTGTGACAATTGGTAATATCAAAATAGTACAGTCAATGGGAGGCTTCACGGAATTAAAAATGTTACCAGGTGTTCGTACATGAAAGGCATTGTCCGATGTGCTGTCAAATGTCAACCGGAACTTTTCCTTAACTTTGCTGAGCAAAAAAAATGTTGACAATGCCTTGGAGGTAATACCAGCCTCTCCAGTTGGTGGTTCGAATCCCAGCATTGCAGTTTAATGTGAAGGGTTGTTGAGATCTAATGCGCATTCTTAAGTAGATTTTTGATGCAAAATAAATCCACAGTTGATTGACTGTCCAATAGTATCCATGTGTCGGAAGTGTTACTCCTAGAAAAAAAGAACTCTTTTGATTCAATGACCTGCTCTTGTGATTCAGTAGAGTGAGTGTGTAAACCTCAGAAGAGATAACATGAAAAGTATGGATGCTGATCTTTTTGTTGTAAATAGTAGGCACTGTTGTAATACCTCCTACAGTCTTTAGTTCCGTGGTTGTCAGTATCGCTAAACATGACAAGCTGAACTGTCCTAATGGATCTCAGTGTGAACACCTCGTGTTTTAGTTTGGAGCACGCCCCTGTGAAATTCTCCTTCTTGATCTCGTGGTATTAAAGTCTGACAATTGTTATTCCCACCAAAGACCTTCCCCTTGTTCTTGTTGGAGGAATCTCCTGTTCTGACATCAGGCTTCTTGTCCTCCGTTGTCTCATTGTTGGTACCCATGATGAGTAACGGCACAATTCAACAATAATGTTGAAAACACACCCTTGTAGCAACCCGAAGCAGGCAATANTTTAAAGTCATGATAATGATAAAAGCTTAACAACTTTTCTTACCATTGAAACATCCAGTTAATGTACTGTCAAGGTCTTGACTTCCCAGTGTTGAAGTGTAAAAAAGTAGGAGTGGCAGAGAGGGAATGGATGATATACTTCCGCCAACTCCTATTGCACACAAGCCCAACCACAGCATCCAATGTAACTCTCCAGCAAGGATATTGTCTGGTAGAGGAGGACCTAACAATATAAACCCTGTTGACAACACGGTAAAGCCTCCTGCTAAGAGGAATTGAATCTTCATCTTGACATTTTGACCACTGTTGGTGACTGGTGTGTAAGGGATGAGAGGTTCACTAGCATCTTCTTGAACCTCGTTCTTTTTAGTTTGGTTGCTGCAGTTTTCAATCCAGGAATCAACGACTACACCAACAACCAAGCTACCAAGAACGTAAACACTACCTGGCAAAACAAAAATAAGGCCGATCATCCCAGTCGAGTATCCATAGACACTTGAAAGCTGTACAGGCAGTGTTGGATCCATGCCCGCGATGGCGCTCCATGACATAACAGTAGCTGTCAATATCCACACAATTGCCAATCGGTGACCCCTGAGCTTTGACCACAATGCAGTAAAAAATGACTCTGCCTCTGCTGTTTCTTCGTTTTCCTCGTTTGTTGGAAAGACAATATCAAAATACTTGCCAAATAAGCCAACACCCAATAATGCATTTAGTGCTCCTAGGAAGATTGCCGGAATTGTCAGTACGCCAGCCCCTCCAGCTCCAAAAACAATTTCCCCCAAGCTATAAAGCCCTCCGCCAATGGAAGCCCCAATAAATGCAGCTATCCCAACCGCAAATTCAATACTCGCCAGTGCCATTGCAAAACCATTGCCTTTAAACTCGATTGAGACACAGACAAACATTCCAGTTTCTGCTAAGGCTGAGAACGCCCCGGCGAAGAAACGCAGGGAGATGTAAAGGCCAAGCATAAAATTTGAATTGCAATCTCCAGTGCTTGGCTTTCCCCATGGCTCACCTGCGATCGCCGGAACAAATCCAATTAGCATCGTAATAGCCGCAGAAGAGATGCATCCTAGTGCAACCACACGACGCAGACCTCCTACGAATCGTGTCACAGGAACAATTATAGCTGATGCACATGCCATTCCAAGAGGATGTGCAGCAAAGATCAGGCTTGTGCCAGTTTCTGAAATTCCTCTGCTCATAGAATCCTCGACGATGTAGGGAACGATGCTATAAACAGTACAATATAAGAGAAATGATATGCACAATGATACAAGTAGGAGGCGGCGCTTGCCATTCTGGACTTGTCCCTCTTCATTTACTAGTCCCGTCGTATTCTGATCATGCTCCACACACATCGTTGATTGTTGCCTAATGCAAATGTTCATGAGTCATGAGCTGGAGAGAATCGGCCATTTTTTTGACAGCCATCGGCAATCGAACAATCGCAAATACTCTTATCTGCGATTCAAAGCCACACGTACGATATCTCCCGAAATAGCCCGACACATAGCCCGACATTCTCAAACACCTAGAGACGAAACGAAGAACGAAACGTCAGGACATTCGAAGTCAAACGTACGGTATCTCCCACATAAACCGACATTCAACACAGTTCACACTCAAATAGAAGAAACGAAGAACGAAACAACTATCGAACCCTCCAACCAGCGTCTCTGTCGCCACTCGCAGGGCCGTAAACAGCACCCCATCGCCGTTACCAACTCGCCATCGCCAAGTTATATCTGTTTGACCAATAAGATGTGCTTTACAGAATTCAAGAATCAAGGTAGAGGGATCACACCGCCTACTCTGAAGGAGCGTTGTGGACTTACCAAAGGTGTTGATCTTGTCAAGGTATGTGCATAATAATCGAGGAAGAATCTATCATTACTGTTACACCCATGCAGTGACAAAGTGCTGTTCATCATACATCCTTCACTCAATTCTCCACTTGATTTCCACACAGAAATTTGGCGCTGAAAGGATGCTTGGAAATCCCAACCTCGAAGAACTCAGAATCAATCCACCTACGTTAAAGTTCAAATCCTCTGACCTATCAGAAGTTCGTCCTGGATTGGTCATGCAAAGGTTGGATTCCAACCACTTAACCGAGGTACAAATTCTTTTGCGCCAAACGTTCCCAGATTCAAGAGGTGACCTGGAGATTGCCATGTCTATTGACAACCAACCATTTTATGAAATCGAAACTGGTAAAC
Source organism: Cyclotella baltica (assembly GCA_036939635.1). NCBI lineage: Eukaryota > Bacillariophyta > Thalassiosirophyceae > Thalassiosirales > Thalassiosiraceae > Cyclotella > Cyclotella baltica. The sequence continues at coordinate 10,098 of JALLAY010000055.1, read as the reverse complement.
TTATCATCGCATCAGACAACTTTGTTGTCATTGACAAAGATGAAGGTGAAAAGGTAGTGGGTGTCACTGGCTTATTTTACTATGAACATGATTGGAAAGAATCAGTGTGGGGAAATTGGGCTGCAGTACACCCTGAATATCGTGGAATGGGCATTGGATCTGCAATGTCTGTTGTTTTATTCAAGAAAGCATTTGAGATGGGCAGTGATAAGTTTCGATGTGACACGGATGATGAAACTGGGCAAACTATGGCAAATTCTATGTATGAATTTATTGGGATGCGCATTGTTAATATGGAAAGAATTCCAGGCCGTCATACAAAGATCTGGAGAGAGACTGACTTGAAACCTAAATGGCGCTTCTACTTTTTGCTCCTCAAATTTTTCCTATTGAACAAACTTCGTGTCCTCAAACATTGTTTTAGGGATATCAGATCTCTTTTTCAATGCCAAGACTAGATGCAACTCACACCAAATCCTCCCCTTCAACCCTCAAGAACAAACCACCATGACGACTCAACCACCAATCTCAAAACCACCATTTTTAGCACCAGATTATCTGGCGTGGATGGCATTGGTCTTATCAATCATAGGTGGATGTTAAAAGAAGTATGGACAGCAGATGTGATGTATTAGTGAAGGTGGCATATGCATTTGTTTGGTAAAATAAAAGTATTAAATGTTGCATAATGAGTAATAGCTTAAAATAGCATTTACTTTGAGATTATTATGATTGACTTTTAGATAATGTTGCATTGACAGTTTATTTGCAATGGCTAACCCATGTGATTTATTTTTTCATGATACATGTAGAATTATAAGTGTATGTTGCTTCTTGAAATACTAGCACCCATTGCGCTCCATTAAAATCATTGCATTACATGCATCCCGTGACTAAACCCTCTTTGATTTTATGTGCCCTTGATTGCCTCATAACAATGTACAGCATCCAAACAACATGCCACTAGCACAAGCAAAATCATGATGAATTCAAATGTTTGGTTGTTTCTAAATAAACATGAACTTTATTTGCTAGTTCTTCTCAACACAGTTCCTGTTAAGCAGAATCAAGGGCAAGTAGTTTACTTTAGTGAATTAATTGATGAACTTTGTAAACTTATGAGCTAATTGAGATGCCTCGATTGGTTCTGCTAGGCTGCAGCTGCAGAGGCATGTGTGTGGGTTACATGTGGAAGCGCCTTGAGGCCTATAAGCGTCAGGTCCGGATAGATAGGTTTACGTAAGGTATTTAAGTCCATGATCAACACACTCTCGCCGTACACTGGGCTTGCCAGCTCTATTCAGATATCTTGGGGAGATTGACATATGTACATATAATGGCTGCATTGCTGTATGATATTGGCCATTGTAGTGTTTGCGTGGATAGTCGGCCATGTTTTCTAAACCTAGGTGATAACTAAAATCAAACAATTTGTTATTTGCTGCATCGAGTTACCAGAAGTACTGCATTTCTATTCTGTGTGATTTCTGTCGTTCAATGGTGTTGTTGACTATGCCGGCTGTTGTTGAGTTGTCTACATGTATTGGTGTTGGTGGTTGTGGATGTGCCATTTCTTCTAATGTGAGTTGTAATTTTGGCCTGCTTAGTATTAAGGATAATGCTCCTAATTCCGCCTCTGCTGATGATGCGGCGATGAATTTGAAAACAGTGCACAAGACATCAATGACACCACTTAGGAAGATATACTTGTTGTCTTTTGGTTTTGGAACTTTGCCGAGGAAATAGTATCCTCCTGCTCTGCTACATGCATTGGTGACAATCATGTATGATGTATCTGAGTGCATGTTTAAGATCATATCCGATGCATAATATATGATCTTGGTGTCTGGATGGATGGCCATGTAATCCAAAAATTGTTTGCATTGTTGCATTGTCATTTCGGTAGCTTTGGTTTGTAGTGCTGCTAATTCATTCAAAGCACACGGTATGGTTGGGTCGGTTGCTCGCCAGTAGTATAGAAAACTGCCAATGACTTGTTGAATGAATTTTACTCAGTCTTTATCCAATGGCGGACTATCGCCGTCCGGATCCACCTCTTATAATTTTGCACCATATTCAACTGGTTTTGGTTCCCATGGACAGTGTAGTGGTTTGTTTGGTTTTGGGTGTTGGTACTTTGTCAATTATTCAATCATGTATCTTGGCATTGAAATATCCACAGTGTGATTAATGTAGTCACATCCTAATGTGATACCACAGTATAGGCTGCCTGATTTGTCTACCGACACTCTTTGTAGAATTGTTTTAATGCATCAATGAGGATGAGGTGATCTCAATTCTTTTTGCCAATGTAGTTTATTCTGCAGTCATTAACTACAAGTGTGAATTGTACGGTCTAGACATATGCTTCGATAAGCCTGGTGGGTGACATTTTGAAATATCTGAATTTCGCCAGTCGTTTTTGTTGACTTGCAATGATCCCAGCTTGTGTCAGTCCATACATTCCTCGTCTAATTTCACAGTAAACATATCCTTTGTATACCTTGCCATGTAGGCCGTATTTGACTTTGAATTCCTCCGGGATGAGGTCCGCTCTGATCCTCATATATTCATATCGTTCCATGGACATGACCAAATAGAAGTTACCGACATCAACACATGTCAGGCAGGCTTGAAAAACCCCTGGTTCCCCTTGGCGACGGTCTGGCCTTCGACTGGCAAGTTAACTATGATTAACTACTACATACTACTAGTGTTGCTTTCTCCTTTGTGTCTCTTGTTCACTGCAGAAATCCATGGTGATCAAATGTACTGGCTTTTTTCACCTGTCGTTTCACGCAGTATGCCAGCTACTATTGGAAAATGAATACTTAGCACCAGGTGTGCTAATGGTGCTATTCTATAGTATTTTTGCAGTGACGATGTCAGCTGTGCAAGTTGTCAGTTCCCTGGGATAGTCGATGAGCTTCCCACCTACTGTTGTACATACGTGGTTTGGGTCTTCTTTCTGTGGGCAATAGTCAACAACGATGCGGGTATATGTCACTGTTCTGTCTTACCGTATCTTGCAAATTTCATTGTGTGTCATGAAAAAGATTGTTGCTGTGCCTGGAGTATCTTCATCCCCTTGTGCTAGACGCCCAAGCTCTTTACAAAACGCTTAAGTCCATACTTCACCTAAGAGTGGGTCTTTTGCCAGTTGTTAATACTTGATTATTGTTTCCTTTGTTTCAGTGTGCACCACTGGGTTTGCACAGTGTGAGAGGTCTATTTTACCATTAAATAGTGTCATTGGGGTGTACTTGTGTTGGTTGTCGATGCTGAGCGACATGAGTTGATAGACAGCACAGGGTTAGAAATAAGTAAACGGCACGTAAGTAAGTAAGTAAGTAAAATATAAGTAAAAGTAAGCTAAGTAAACCAGTTTTTGCCTTACTTATACTTACACTTTTCTCTATTTACTTATACTTATACTTAACTTAGATATACTTTCTAAGAAGATATCATTTACTTAGTTTTACTTACATTTTCGACTATAGTACTTAGTTTTATTTAGATTTAGATTGTCAGCTATCACCTATCACCCATCGCAAAACCATGAATCTCCACCATGATACAACGCTGCCACTGCTGCCACACAATCATTCCCAACCAACAGTTACCCCACATTACCATCCTGCACTGTCAACCTCAATCCACTGCTACAATAATATTCACTGGCACCCGAGCCATGTGAAATGTCTAAGTAAATGTAAGTAAAGGTTTACTTACATACTTACATGTTCATTTATATACTTATAAGGAAACTGAAAATTGATTACTTCTACTTTTACTTTACTTACGGTCAATTTGATTTACTTATACTTAGAAACATAATTGTTACTTATTTCTAACCCTGATGGTACATCAAATCATTAATTATACCTTTCTGAAGCCTGTCTGTGTCTGTGATTACTGACCCTCTCGACACATGCTATCCTTCTACCCTTTACACACTTATCCTGCAATCAACCTAATAATATTTAAGAATTGAAAATTGAAAGGGATCATTTGATCATTGAATTCTGCTGGGTTTCAATAGTATTCATTTTTTGTCCACATATTGAGACCACTGTTGATCAGGTGTTGGTTATGTTTTAATAGAGCCATTGAAGTGATTTGGTCTGCCGTCATAATCTGAGTGACAAGGATTGCTGTTCTTCTAAATCTGGCTATAGAATAAGTACCATATACCATAGATCAATCAGTACCATGTTGTATTTTTTACACTGGCGCTGAGGGGTAGAGCAAAAATAACGCCAGAACATTGTAGCTGGATTCCTCTAAACAAATTAAACCTACAAGTTGAAATCTCTTATTAGCTTGGTTATTTCTTAAACGCCTTTACCATTTGGATCTCTTGATTTCAGACAATGCACACTTTAGTATCAAATCCTCCAAAATTTTGACATGGATTTGGAACCCTAGTAAGGCAGCAATCAGAATCACTGGAACATGGGTTCAAAAAAGAATAGCACCCCCTCTGTTCCTCTACAAAGTCAGAAGATATGTCTTTTTCAACAACATAATCCTTCTTGCCATTATCTAGTTCCTTCAGTTTTTCATTAGTGCCTAACAATTTATTCTCTTCATTCTCATAATCCCGCAAGCAATATGTTGGCCCAGGAATATCTGGAAATTCCATGCAGACCAAGTTAGAGCAACAGTCAGAATTAGAAAAACAGAGCTTTCCAAAGCTGCATCCACTGTATTGCAAATCAGTTGCTGCCAATGCCCCACGGAGTTGATGTGTCTGATGATTGACAGTTGCTTGGGCTGCAGTTTCACCAATGACTAGTAGAAGCGTGGGAATGCTATACTTCATGGTTATTGTAGATAAAATTTGGTGAGGTGTGGTAAATGTGCAATTATGTGCACAATCTCAAGCATAAAGTGTATCACGTGCGTGTACAGAATTACTGCCTGAGACTTATTGATCAACACTGTTGGCCTCTTGCGGAAGTTGCTGACGGGTGAGTGATGGTATCCACACAAGACACATCTTAGCATCGCGGACAAAATAGGGAGGATACTTATCGAAAAAACTTCTAGCTACCTCTTGCCAGGGCGGAGCATGGCGGAGTTAACATCCCAAACTCCGAGGAGAAAGCGCCAAAGTGATAGAGCAAGATTAATCATTTTATACTAATGTTGACTTTTCGTATCTGACAAATGATTATGAGGGAGACTTCCATCAGCAGATTTGGGCATTTTTTAATGAGATGATCCTTTACAGATGAAACTTTTGAGAATGAGGAGAATTGGGAGATTAGGGAATGACAAAAGTTAAAGCATTTGGCTTGGATACCTTGTTACATGTTTCATAATTGAATTGAGAATGATTAGGAAGAATAAAATTTAAGATTCATTAGCATGACATTCATTTCTCCCACGTAATAGGGACCACTTCAACTTTTGACAAATCCTTTCCAGCATAAATGGATGACTCCTTCGAGGCAACTTTTCCACCAAATCCCCACATAATAGGAAGCAAAGGAAAAATACCAGAGAGAGGAAAAGTAGCTGCTGCTGGATCAGGGACTTTTTCAGGCTCAAACGCATGCTTCTTCATAATATTAATCACAGGTTCGGATGGTTTATATGGATCACCACTCTGATTGAACAGGCAATTTCTATTGAGGAAGGCAAAGTTCTTCTGAAATACGCCCAATACAGTGAGGCAGCTTTTGCAATAGCTACGTGCCATCTTTCCCTTTTCACCCACCTTTACGAAGTCAATATTTTTATGCGCTTCCTCTGATAGGATGTCACTGGTGAAGTTAATATCATTCCCTTTCACCAAGACGTATGAACACCCTCCATTGCTGTTGTTTAATGCCGAGTAACCATCGAAATTAGGCTTGCTTTCCACAAACTTTGCAGACGCTACGCAAGAATGGCAATGGCAGTTGCTTTCGGCGTATAGTTTGCCATTTATTTCGGCTTGGGTGGCACCGCATTTGCATTTGAATACAAGCTGTGGATAAATCATAATCAGTTAATCTCTATTTGTCTTGGATATTCCAGGTCGGTTCCACCATGAATGTTGTATGTTGTTGTCAATGAGAACGGGCACAAAGTACAGAAGAAAGTATCTTAAAAATGATATACAGATGCAATGGTAAAAGTATTAAAATAATCTCATTATACCTTTATGATAGCAGAGTAGGATAGCTGACACCATCTCTCTCGCTCCATCTAAAACATAGAGATGAACCATGACGGCCCATCGCCCTCATCAACCCGCCCAACACCGCTTAATCCTCCTACTAACCATAACCCTCCTAAGCCCCAACCAAAACTGTTTCGGTTTCGCCCATCCCGCCCTTCCAATCCCCAACAGCCGTCCACCCAAATCACTCTTCAACAATGACACCAACGAACCACCCCCATCATCATCCACAAAGGGTAAAATCAAAGGCAAATCTCTCCCTCTGTCGGGAACACCATTCCGAGGCGTCGTTAGCGCTCTATCCTCCTCCTCATCCCCCAATGAAAAGCCACCCTCTCAACTAGAATCCATTGTAGAAAACGCCAAATCCCTCTCAGCCTCTCTATTCAAAACCAACCCATTCAACAACCCCACACTAAGAACACAATACCTAACAGCTATAACCGCCGGACTCGCCGTCTCCCTAGCAATGATACCCGAAGCAGTATCGTTTAGTTTCGTCGCGGGAGTCTCCCCCCTAATTGCACTATGGACAACTGTCGTCCTAGGATTCTTCGCAGCAGCCTTTGGAGGGAGAGGCGGTATCATGTCATCGGCCTCGGGAGCATGTACCGTCGTAGTAGCATCATTGTGTGCGCGTCACGGACCTGCGTATTTGGCAGGATGTGCGACATTAGCCGGCTTACTACAGATATTCGCCGGAGTGGCGGGTATGGGGAAATTGATTCGATTAGTCCCCCATCCGGTCATGTTGGGGTTTGTGAATGGGTTAACGATTGTCATGTTTAGAGCTCAGTTGGGGCATTTTAAGGAGGGTGGGAGGTTTTTGAGTTTGTTTGGTGAGGTTGGGAGGGCTACGTATGCTTGTACGGTTTTGACTATGGGGTTGGTTAGGTTTGGTATTCCTTGGGTTCAGGAGAGGGTTGAGGCTGCCAAGGTGAGGTGTATATCATATGTTATGTGTTGTTTATTTTCTGTTGTGAACTAATTATTGAGAAACACTGAAATATATTTTGACAGGCTGTACCACCTACTCTTGGTGGAGTGGTGATTGCAGGTTTGGTTGCAAAGATCTTTAAGTGGCCAGTCAAAACATTAGGTAATGCCTTTTTTATAAGTCTTACTTCTGTCTAACTGACTGTTATCTAAGTTCTTAATTGTTCATTTCACTGCTTGAATAGCTGATATCGCTGGCGCAGAGGTAAATGCATTGTCAAACTCAGCTCTAACTTTATTAGTTAACATCTCACCAATAAGTTGTCTATTGTTAACATTGTTTTGCTTACATCACCAGACCTTCAAAGGAGGTCTATCAATCCTACCCAAAATAGGTCTACCATCTGATTTCTTAACACCTCTCCTAAACTCACCATTAGATACACTCAAAATTATCCTACCCTACGCCATTACCATGGCTGCCGTCGGATCCATCGAGTCACTCCTAACCCTACAACTCCTAGATGGAATCATTGACGATGGAAAACGTGGATCCACAAAGAAAGAAGTCATTGGACAAGGAATTGGTAATTTTGCTTCAGGCATGACAGGTGGCATTGGCGGATGTGCACTAATTGGTCAATCACTTATTAGTGCCCAAAGTGGTGGTGGCGTAAGTCGCCTATCTGGAATGGCCATGGCGATCTTTCTGGCTTTGGGAATAGTCAGTTTTGCCCCGCTTTTAGGCCAGACACCCGTGTGTGCCCTCTCGGGTGTCATGTTGCTAGTCTGTTCTACGTCATTTTCATGGGCCAGTCTAAGATTGTTGGGACGAATTCCAGATCTGGATGCATTCATTATAGCACTTGTGACCTATGTCACAGTTAAGGATGATTTGGCAAAGGCTGTTTTGATTGGGACAATTGCGTCTGCGTTGGGGTTTGCGTGGAAGCAGAGTACTACTATTTCGATGTCGGTGACGAATACTAACTTGAGTCTTCCGAATGGTGGGCCGCGTCTTCCGAATATCAAGTCGTATAATATTAATGGACCACTGTTCTTTGGGTCGAGTCAGCAGTTCGCGAGGTTGTTTTCGGTAAAGGATGATCCGAATGATATTGTTATTGATTTTACCAATTCAAGAGTGTTTGATCATAGTGCATTGGAGGCTATTGATTCAATTGCAAGCCGGTATGGGGCGTTGGGGAAACGTGTTTATTTGAGGCATTTGTCAGCAGATTGTGCAAAGTTATTGGCAAAAGTTCATGAAGGGGGGCTGCCACCTTTCCTGGTTGTGGAGTCAGGTGAGTTCGACCCTGTTTATGGGGTGGCGGAACAGCCGAAGTATTACAACGACGTTTCCGTATCGGCTTCTGGTTAAAAAAGTGCTGCAGTTACGAGTGCTTGGTTAGGAAAGCGAATGGTACAACTTAGAATATGAGATCACTTAGATCTTGAAAATAATAAGCTTTTAATCGATTGAAAAAAGGAAGTGTTTATCTAGAGGTAGTTTTTATTTTTTGTTAAAATCATGCACCATGCACTTACACCTTTCTTTCAAGCTCCATCATAGAAAGAAGTATCTTGATAACACCATCCTCGTAATTGTTTGCCAATTGGTAAGCCTCAACAAAACAATCGAAGGGCATTGTATGCGAAAAGATAGTGGATGGATCAAACACTCTTCGCTCAATCAACTCCACTGCCAACTCAAAAGACTCAATCTGAGGTGAGTGTGAGCAAAAATACTTCAGATTTCGTGTCATGTCCTCATATCCAATGCTCATTTGACTTTCAAGTTTGTCTGGAGGTAAGCCAAAGAGTAAGATCTTGCCTCCATCTTTTGTGAGTTTGGAACATAGTTGGAAGGTGTTGCTCTGATGACCAACCATTTCAATTGTAATATCACATAGCTGTCCACCATTAACAGTCTTGACTTGTTGTTTAATCTTGTCAATATCCATTGGCACCAAAACTTTTATTGTATGTGTAGCCTTGTTCTTAATTGAGTACGTTAGTCTCTCATCCAAAAGATCAATTCCAATGATCCTCCTGGCTCCCATGTTTGCCAACATTTGGGTCATAATTAAGCCATTTTGGCCTTGTCCAACTACAGCTACAGTTGTATTGATGGCAGATCCAAGCTTCTGGCAGGCATGCAATAGCATGCAATATTGTACCAAGCGGCTGAGCCAAAACGTACCATCTATGATCAAAGTCTACATATGGGATTCTGCCTGGGAGTTTGACACATGTGCTTTCGTGCGAGATGAAGTATTCAGCAAACGCACCACATTTCTCTGGATACACTTCTGTTATGGCACGCCCGGCCTCCCTTTCAATCACATTCCGTATGCTGTCAACTTTGTACATATACATGGTTGACATTGCCAACACTTTTTGACCAATTGCCAGCTTAGAATTTTGCGTAGGAATCATATCAACAATGACACCAATCGCTTCATGACCAGATCCACCACATATCTCAGGCATAGCTTGGAAGAGTGCAGTTGGACGCCGCCATTCGGGACAGCAAGCGCATCCTCCAAGTCCGAACAAATCGCTGCCACAGATTGAGGCGGCGATAGTTCGAACGAGAATAGTGCCGGGTGGCTTATCTTTTATGGTTGGAATTGGGCACCTTCTCAGTTCATGGTGGGCTGTTAGATCCTTCTTTCCATCAACTCCGTTGCTGTTTCGTTTGAGGTGAACTGATAACATGTTTGTTTTGTATGCATTATGTGGGCTTGGGCTTTGGCTTCTCATCAGCAAAATGAATGACAAATGACACCAATGACACTCATCATCAAAGCCGGGCATCATATCCGTTCGTTAGTCCTCTAAATTTAGAGGGCTACGCTATCCAAACTTGACATAATTAATTTCAGAGGTGGTCATTGGCAAAAACCCTACACGCCCACAAAATTCAATGGCCTCGTCCATCGAGACGCCGACCACCACCCATCACACCCACCCGCCCGTCACCCGTC
>JALLAY010000054.1:0-24865 GCA_036939635.1 Cyclotella baltica | reverse complement strand
GAAGAAGAAGAAGAAGAAGAAGAAGAAGAAGAAGAAGAAGAAGAAGAAGAAGAACAAGAACAAGAACAAGAACAAGAAGAACAAGAAGGAGAAGAAGGAGAAGAAGGAGAAGAAAGAGAAGAAGGAGAGGAAAAGGAAGAACACCAAAGTTGCTATTCAAGAACCAATTGCTTATGAAGACAAGTCTTCCCAAGGAGGTAAATAAATATGCAGACAACAATGACAACAATTGTAATGGTGACAATTTTAAGCCATACCAATGAGACAAATATCCATCTAAAGAAATGCAGGCTATAAAGTTAGAAGGGACCCAATGAAGAAGTCAACAGAAAAGCATTGTAGATATCAGAAATCCATCAGACATAGAAGGCACGGGGAGCCAGGATAAAATGCATCAATGTCACAAGGTTTACCCTCTACTTCAACTATTTGCAATGATTGAGAAGGAATGGGACCAGAAGCCAGGAGAATAGAATTAATCCCATTGTTCCTCTCTATTTACTTAACAAAACCTGATAAAGTGGAGCAGCCTCCAGCGAGTGTTATTGTAACTGTATTTGACTTGAATCTGATACATTTATGAACATTTATCACCTGAATTTGGATTCTCTTACCTGGAACATAAAACTTTCTCATTGAGTGATACCGAAAAAGTTACTCCAATATAAGTTGATGCTTTGCATGAACATCTTAGCAGGCTACTCTGCGTTGATCAACACTTTCAGGACATCAAAATTAAGAGGATGGGACTGATACAAGCTTCACCAATCAACGAATCGAATCATTCAAAACTGCAAATGATACTGTCACAGCTTTCACAGCCACCCGATTACAAGAAACAGACAGGGAGTCTATTAACTTAGGCGGTTGCTGCAGTTGCAGGAGCCTTCCCCACCCGGCACAAATCACAGGTCCATAACGGTCTCTCAAACTCCAATCAAACTTAAATTCAAATGGTCCATCTCCTCAAGCATACAGACCTGCACCAACACTGACAATGTTGAGTTAAAAAGTTAAACAAGTGTGTTGAATGTGAGTACGGCATGTGTATCGACCATTATAACCATTGATATCAACACAAAGCAGACCATTTTCACGCTCTTTTGTCATCTTTAGCAGTTGTTGTGGTCCACCTAACATATAGGCTGTATTTTGCCACGGACATACTCAACACGGACACATTTTGCAAGTATTTGTTTTTTTGTGCCCATGTGTTATCTATGAACAATTAACTATTTATAGACATTTTCTTAACAAAAACTTGCAGATGAATCACCACACTTCTAAGGAAACATTGATGCAAGGAAACTTGTCAGCATTAAAACCCACAACCACAACAGGAAGTGTACCCAAGTCAAAGACTCATGTCCACAAAAGCAAGATGAAAAAGCAGGAAGGGGGCATGTGGTGACGAAGGTTCTGATGACACAAGTACTTCCCTTGGACTCAATTCTAGATTTTTCCTACAGAGAAAGAATTTATGGACCTTGTTGAATATTAGCCACTGTTCAACAGTCGGATGTTAATGAATTGGAGAAATTGTTCACACATCAATATGTAGGACATCACCAAGATTTCATTAAGAAGCTCTGCAGTGACATTGTCGATCCAAATGCTAAACCAGGTGATGAGGTTTATCATGCATGTGAAGCAATCAAGACCATGGTATATATTTTTTGATCTTGTCAAGAAATAAATGCGCTCAAGATTCTTTTTACATTGCAAGGTACCAATTGAGAGTTGGTTGGTTCAAGTGCATTGTAACAACAAAATACAATTTTTTAACAGTCTAATTGATGGTGGTTGTGTAGATAGAAGAGGGAGAGGAGTCTCTGCAGAGATTTTTAGAGCAACAAGTTAAAATGTTCATGATGGGGAATGATGAAGCAATGCATAGGCTTGTTTTTGGTTAAGAGATGAACCTCAAGAAAAATTCCCACACAACTGCATGGATTTTTGGGAGGAGTTGTTAGTACAGAAATTCCACCATTACCTCACGATATGCATTTGTGATTCATGTCACCTCCTACTGTAGGTTCTAAAATTACATTCAAGGCGAAGAGTGTGTTTCCTATAATGGAGAGCTCAGGTGTGAAGGAAAGTTGAGTAAACAATGGAATGCAGTGTGTGACCAAGATGTATGGTACTTTCGGAATTCATGACACTGTTAATTGTGGAGCTGTTAACAGACTACATGATTACTTAATATCAGAATATATAACTACGGGGGCTACAGGGGACCTCAAAAGACACAAAAGTAAAGAAGCACCAGAAGAGGGCTATTTACTTCACTGGCCACATCGGTGTTCACAAAAGTGATAAATTCCCACAGTGTCTCTTTATGATTGCAACCAGTATGCTGATTATTTGACTGCACCTGCAGCACTGGTGACAAAGAGGTTTTGTGTTCAATTGTCAATCATTTTTCTCACAATATGACATATGGTATGACATTGTTCTGCCTTTACCAATTTCACTGATGGTGCCTTTCAAATTTCTATTCTACCAATTGCTGCTTTATTCTACTGCATGTGGATCTGTCTTTGCCATTGACTAAGTACTTGAACTCTTCCGTGCAGTGATTCCAAAAATCACCACAACATCTATCTCTTGACACTGAAGTAGTTGTTTATTAAGGCTCCAACATGAGAGATTAAGACTGCGTATGACTGAGGACAGTTTGGGTGATCAGGTACCTCCATTACTAGGTGTTGCATTATGTGATACGCTTGTGTGTGATTAGGTACCTCCATTATTAGGTATAACATTGTGATGAAGGTAGATCTAACATAACCGTAGATGAAAGTTAAGAGCTGGAAAAGTGTTGTATGTAAAATATGGAAGACAACTTTGTCCATTTCTTGAAAACTGTGACTTTTCAACTATTGAATTGTACAGAGAGGAAGATGGCTAATACCACAACTGTAGTGACAATGAATGAAGGGTGTTCTATGAACTTCTGTCATAAGAATTATGGCTTTGGCCAGATTTTCATATCTTGTGTAGATTTCTAGACACATATTCTTCAGCATTTTTCTACTTAGTACTTCCTAATGTTTATTTGGCGAGGTGTTGGTATTTACCATTGCATAAAGAGTTGCATGTGGAACTTTGTACTAGACACTATAAGCTATAAGGTAGAGAGATGGCAGATCAAGACATAAAAACAAGTTAACTACTATTACCTTTACACCATCTAACACTAACTTTACTTTTCAATTGCACTGAGGGGTGGTGAGAACTAAAAGAGCAATAAGAAGGAATGCAGTGTTGATTGAGAGGGAAGGGGTTGGGAATTAATAATAATAATAATAATAATAATAGAAATGATAGTGGTGATGAGGAATTGTTTTCTGATGACGAATGCAATAAATTGGGTGCTGAGAGTCATGTGCAACATTGGGTGATTGTCAAAATTGATGAGGTATTTTAAGATTGTGTTGACAATGCTGTTTGAAATGTAGAGTTCATTATGTCTTATTATTTCTTGAATTTTCAAAAGATAACTAGTAGTCAATATTGGATAACATTTTGTCTGAAATAGAAGAATGTGCAAGATGAAGATTGGAGTTTGAAAAGAGTGGGCAGCGAGATCACATTAGAAGATTTAAAGGACATCATAAAAGACTGTTTGCATTGAGAATGTTAGGGAGTTTAAGGATGGGAAGGTCGGGGTATTGTTGAGGAAGACTATGTTCAAACTTCAACAAGAAACATCTAGTGTAGAGACAAATAATGAAAATGAGGATACCACTTCAAGGGAAGAAAAATTTAGTTGTAAAATCAATAAGTGTGCTGTCATTTTGAGGGGAAGGGAGGTTAGCAGGTAACAGGGGTTACCTGCTCAAGGAGGCAATGCGGGACCTCAATAGGAGGATGTTGAGCTGACTCATACGTCATTGGCCAGATCAGGCTCTCAATCTGATAATAAATTCAATTAAAGCTCGATCAACATTTCACTTGCTCTAAAATTTACAAATGTCAAAATGAGACTCTCTTTATCTGTTGCTCATGGGGGAAACCATGATTGTAATACCTACCAGTCTCCACTGAATTCATACACAGTAATGCTTTCAAAGCCCTGAGCTATTTAGCACAGCTTCTTGCATTAACACACCTTAGCCATCTTCCACTGGTTGATTTCTAAAGAAACACAAAAATACCCATTAGCTAATGAACACCATTTAGACCCATTGACATGTTTTAAAGTTAAGCACATTAATGCAATACAAAAACATAATTACTTTAAATTCGTTGTTGTGTGAATTTACAAGCTTAAAAATTAGTATCCTAAAATGAATGAAAAATGTGATGACAAAATTAGTCATTCACTACAGTAGATAGTGTAAGTGTATTTCTCTTCTTAGATAAGTGAATAATATTTGCCAAGTTTTCCGAAAGAAAAAAGACCACAAAGTAGAGAGAGCATAATCAAAACTCAACCACCAACCATGTCTTAACAAGGTTAAATGAATTGACAATAAATAAAAGATTCAGAGCCCTTTATCTTTATCTCAATTTTTGCACAATTCCCTTTTTTGATGCAGTCTCTGGAATGAGCTTATAATAATTGGAGTTTAAATCCTTCTCGGTCATTTTTGAAACATGAAATTTAGACTTTGGAGCCACAAATATACCTCTTATACAGACACTATATCTATATTTCCCCTTATTGTGAAGAGAAACCTCCTTGAGAGTGAAGTGGACAACAGAGAAATTGGCTAAATTAGAGCTCCTTGGCTTCCCATCCTTGACTACCAAATTGTTATTTAATGATATCTTAGGATGGTTGAAGAAGAACAAGCAAGGTTGTCAACCATGTATAAATCAATAAGTAAGCAATTGTTTAAACAACACCAGGTCGTGTACAATCTTTGTCTCAATGAACACTTGAAGCTAACACTAACATCAAATGGCAGGGAAAAGAGAAAATTGATTTGAAATGATGACTTCTCTGGTCCTATCCTTTAATGACATCAACATTTTATACTAAGAGAACTTCAATTTATATTTTGCTATTTAAGTTTAATCTGTGTATTGTCTTGGGATTTGCCTTTGACCTGGGTTATTTTAGAATACAGCTTGTTTTTGCTTGAATGAGGAAATACTAAATTATTTTATTAGTTAGACTGATGATATGTTGATGGTGGTGTAAACTTTCCATGAGCAGAAATGTGCTATAACATTATTTTGTGAGATTTATAATGTACTGTAATGCATAAGTACTGAATGTAAACATTGGTTGCAATAGCATCCACTCTTATTGAATTTTGCATTTTGCTGGGGAACATAAAAACTGTCCTTGTCGTCCAATATGCTTACTCACTGTATAGTTATCTGTAGATGTACGTATAAGATTTTCATTTAATAAAGTATTGAATGTAAACAATAAATTATCATATTGGATATGCCACATCACCAGGGCTGCTCACACCTGATAAATCAAATGCTTTCTAGTCGAAGGAAGTGCGGTGGTTGGTATTGGTAAAAATCAATGTGAGTTATGTTGTAGTAGGTACGTAGCCTAAATAAACTGAAGTCACAAAGGGGGGAATGGAAGCAGAAAAGCTACCAGTTGAGGTATCTCTACCGCCAAAAGATTTTGTTGTCGGATGCAGCTTCTCAGTTTGAACGTTATTATTACTGCCTCATTTAACGTTTAGAACCGGAATTCCACATTAAATTGGTGGATCTCAATTCGAACCGCCATTTCAAATGTAAGACTCGGGCGCCTCTCTTCTAAAAGAGCCAAAAGCAACAAGGTTCACCATGGCTTCCGCACCCTCTTGAACACATTCTGGTGAGAAGTTCATGGTAGACGTAGGCGGGCACCTCTTCAGAGAAAGAATCAACGAATCCACGACGATATTGGCCAGAAAGAGGCATTTTCAAGAAAAATCATAATTCATGATGTCAACTCATGTAAACGATGCCGATACATCATCTCATTCACCCCCATCATTACTGCAACGAATAGCCAGCTTCATCGACAGCCCTTGCGGTCTTGGCATTGGACAGCCAAACCACGAACATGAAGCAATAAGCACACCAAACAGAGATGGAGTTGAACCAACCAAGCCATGCAGCGACGCAAGAAGTGTCAATAACGAACCTCCTCCCGTGGTAACTCCCACTCACATCACACAACCTCCAACCAAAAGACACCGCCGCCGCCTACAAAATCGATCCACGGCCTCCCGTAAAATCCGTCAAGAACGCCTCGCTGCACTCTTCAACAATCAACGCTGGTCCCATCCCCATCCCGAACACATAACCAACCCCTCACCGCACAAATTACGCCGCGTAAAATCCCTCCAATTCTCACCCTCTCCAACCTCTGTAACCGCAGCAACCTCATCTGTATTCTGGTCAGAATCCACCGATCAATTCGAAGCAGTCTACTGCCGTCCCATTGAAGAATGCTGCCTCGCCGCTAATTCTAATTCACCCGATCGTCCTTTTCAACTACCTCAAGACAATTGGAACTTGAACTTGTTTGAACAACCCGAATGGTGTTGTAATGATATTAGCAATGCTGCCAATACTTCATTCGAAGTGAATCAGAGTATAGCCTACAGTCTATCTGAGGGGTGTGATGGATACATTGATTACATGGGGAGACATCATCCTCACACTTCGCATAATTGTCAGGGGTGTAAATTTAGATTGTCATTGTTTGATGGGGGTGGGGTTAAGAAAGAGGAGGAGGTGTATTATGACAGTGATTATGGAGAGTTGTATCCAAGATTTGGTAGGGATTTAGAAGAGCAGCAGAGGACTCCTATTGCACGACGGAGAAGTAGAGCTGGTCACCCAACGTCAGGTGTTTCTGATGATCAACCATTGTTGAATGTCACCATGGACAGTTCACCTGATTCTATACGTACGGCTGATTCTTTGAATATCAGTGCTGATACTTCACTTGATATCTTGGATGTAACTGACGAGAGTTCTCCGGATAGACAGACTTACATGTATGATTATTTCACACAGCAGCAGATTGTGACTCCTTTAAGGACGGGAATCTGTGCTACTGACGAGGCAGATGTTGGTGAATGTGTTCAGGTGAGGTCAACAGTTTGATGTCTCTTGCTTACCAAGCTTTCATTAGATGGCTTATATCTCATAAATTCTTTTATATTCCTGAATTTTTTGATAACAGGAGGCTCTGAATTCTACTTGGATATTGACTTGGCATCCCAACATCTCCACTGATTTTCCTTCTCTCTCGCCACAACCCAAACTATGCAATGTCTGGATTGAACGTGGATACCGTCGGAACGTATCACAGGCCGTTGAACCTCGTCTAATGTGGAGAGAAGCCAAGATAAACAAAGCAAACTACTCTGAACTCATGGAGCGTCCAAATTCATTAAGTCTACTGGCTATCCGTCGAGTGGTCCATGGTGAAAATGGTCCCAAGATACATCCCTTTGCAAAATCGAATTGCATGATAATAGTCAAGTCAAGTCTTGGTAAAGATTACTGCTTTGAAGCATCCTCTGTTGAGGAGAGAGATAGGATCATTCACTTGTGGAAAATTTGTACTGCTAGATTGGTCTCGTATGCGGCTACACAAAATACGGAGCAAATGCTGGATGAGTTCTTTAATGAGTATAGTGTCCATTGATGAATATGAGATGAGGAGAGCCATGAATACTTTATTTATGCAGCACAATTCGTTTCCTCTTGCCAAGTTACTCATTTTAAGTAATATAATTAAAACTGAGTCATTACAAAAGTCATCAAGTTGGTCAACAAAAAATCCATGATATAAGTAGCTGTTGCGACCTAATTCTTGAAGCTAGTTAAGGTAAAGTATGCTCTAGGTTGGTTTCAAATGTCCTTAACCTTATTAGTAAGGCGTATATGAATCTGAGAATAATTGATGATCAAAATGTAGCTTTGTACGTTCATCAATAATTTCCTCATGATGCATCCGATTTGAACTCAAAATAATCTCACAACAAATCTTCCTCTTCACTTTCTTGCGATTCATTCGGTTTTCCCAAAAGAGAAGGTATTTGTTCACTTTTTCCAGGTCTGGGTTTAGGCATGGCAAATTCTATTTCACTTGCTGAAGAAGCAGATGAAGCAAAAAAATCGCAGCAAAACAGTCAAAGACCAAGTCAAAACAAGCAGCCAGGAAGAAAATCTCCGAGAGGAAGACAAAACCAGCAGCAAACACCACAGCAACCAAGAGCACCGTCAACGGCGAGCAGGATACTTCTAAGCCTAAGAAAAAAAGAAATTATGATCCACCCGAGATGGCAGAGGTCCACAGGAATCCATTACCTGGNCATTCCCACCTTCTGCCTCGTTTAAATATTTACCAACGCCAACATTCGTATCTTCCTCCCGATCGCCTCTTTTTCTTTCATTCTTGCTCAAATACCCAACCAACAAAGGGCCAATCAACCCTTCAACATTGACCCAAGCATGATACTTTTCAAACAATTTTGTCCCATCTTTCCCCAAACAAGGCTTGAGTATCGCATCTCCTCCGGGATGATACATTAAATACGGTGCAATATTGTACACTTTTCCATGCAGAACCATCCATCCATCGTGTGGGAAAGAGTGCCGTGCGACCTCGGCTAACGTAATATCACGTCGTAGCGGAGCACCACGGCGACCGGAGAGATCCTTGGTGCGACGGAGGAGATTAATCCAGTCATGGAGGGCGAAGCCGGGGCGGATTGAGGTGGGACGGGTGCGCCGACGGGGGTTGGGGAGGGTGGTGTCGTTCATGGTGCTGTGTGCTCGCTGTGGGCGGGGTTTGGTGTTTGTTGCGTTGACTTGTTTCGGGAGGTTTCGGGTTGGGAGTTGGGAGGGTTTAGACGCCCGATATGAACTAATTTTATTGAAATTTAGCTTTTTTGTCTGAAAATAGTCTTGCAATCGCCTTGTCACTCTGACTTTTCAAGTGTCGGCTCTGACACTTTAATTGTCACTTCTGACAACAATCTTTTTAACGATTTTTCTTTGGCCATTGAACCATCAATGCGACCATAAGCGTTTGCAACTTTACCACATGAACAAACTCTTTTCAGCTGAAAAACAACATCCGCATGATTATTGGTATTATCAGCTCTGTTATTGTAGCAATATTAATGCTCGGTGACTGGGCTTGTGGCTGCAATTATCCTTTATATCTGCGACAACCATGTGACAAAAAAATATTTAATCAATTGGTAATGTCAATGATGCAGTTTTGCAGAAATATTTAGCTTCTGCAAAGACCGCTGACCATATTTTAAAAAACGTCTGCATCTGCAAGCTCAGCGGCTGCTACTGCTATCTTAAAAATTACAACAGCAACAACTAAATATTGACAACATAAATTTTGTCACCGCTGTAGAATCATTGCAGCTGCAATATTAACAATCACCACAGAGACTCTTGAAAATAACAACAACAATCAGCAGGGATTACAAAATTACGAAGCACTGAAAAGCTACGGCAGCCAAAATAAAAAATAAAGCCACCTCTAGCAGCAGCACCATTACCCCCCTTGATTCTGGTTGTGACCGGGGTGTCAGTGGTGGCTTTTTGTTCATGGTGGCATTACCAATTGTCAATTCTTTCCATGAGAAAAATGAAGGGTAAAAGCAATTTTCCATTGGTCTGATGCTTGAGTCACCTATGATTAAAGTGTCAAATCTGACACAGAAAGTGTCAGAGCTGAGAAGTCCTGGCAGTTCCTGATGGTTGAGAGATCCGTAAATGGAACTTTTTGAGTTTTTCACTCATCTAAGAAAGAATTGTTTGAAATCCAAAGTCATGTATTATTTTGAGCTGAAAACAGTACATAAAATTTATTTGTTCACAATGTTTCCCTCGCTACTCAGATACCTGCAGATGCTGACAGGCAAGGTAGGTGGGCACATGGTATAGTGTACAATAATTCATCCTCCTTGTCTGGTCTTAGTGTCATTTCCTAAATACAAACTTCAATTTATGCATGATTTACATTTACATGCCAAACAAGTGATTGTGAAGAGCTTTTCAAGCTATATTAACATATCTAGCTTCCAATAACCACAGGGAAACAAGAGGTCATGTTATGAAACAATAAGCCGAAACCAAAACT
The DNA here is from genome assembly GCA_036939635.1 of Cyclotella baltica. Lineage (NCBI taxonomy): Eukaryota > Bacillariophyta > Thalassiosirophyceae > Thalassiosirales > Thalassiosiraceae > Cyclotella > Cyclotella baltica. Next base: position 14,772 of record JALLAY010000054.1, on the reverse strand, counting down.
CATTGTGCCAAATGAGCAGTTAAACCAGCATGACGGCATGGTCTGAAAACTTTGAACCATAGCACTTCAGGCACGCATCATCTCCCCTTTCTGTCTTCCAATGCTGCTGGTCCAGCACAGAGACATTGACTTGGACACCAGCTAGTATCGTTGAGGCTCAAATAGAGCCCCGGGGTGTGTTGCAGCCTTTAACCAATAAAATTGGAGACAGTAAGGCCAGACACTCACCTATTAATGAGCCACAGAAAAGAATTGTGAGCTCCAGATTTCTAAGAAAGGAGAAGTGGGTATCATGCCAATTGCACCTACTATTACTGCAGCGGCAGAAGGAAGTATCATGAAGAAAAATGAAATGAAGTTTGAGAAGTCCTACCTTTGCTTTCCCTCAGATACCAAATTGACAAGGGGCTGAAACAGATTTACAACATCTATATGAGCTAGTGTGATAATGTTATGAACACCACCTTGGTCAAGGACTTCAAGTTTGAGGCAGTATAAGCTTAAAAATATGTGCTGCAATACCATAGTTCACATACTAAAACTCTCACAGATTAAGCCACTCCACCCTAAAATTCCATGTTGTTCGCACATTATTCATCGCTCTGGACTTTCTTGATCACGTACTTACGATGATGATACTTAAGCCCTACAATGTGATAATGTGAATAAGGCATCAGTGGGCTGTACTAGATTCACAAATTTGAAGCCGCTCTCGTCGCAATGAATTAACTGGTTCACACATAAATAAGCCGCTTTGGCAAATTTCAAGAGAGTTTTTGTATGTGAACTACGGTAAGAAGCTACCAGCGATTACCTCAATCTGGTTGCTACAACCATTAAAATCTAGTATGTAGGAATTACTTGCTATTTGATTGAATGTATATGAATGCTAGGATCACAATTAATCTAATGAAAATTGTATGATTTAAATTAGGTATTGAGCAAACTAATCACCGTCTTTGCTATCTTGATGGAATCTACACTGTGTCAAAAGGTTATGAGAGCCCAAATTGAGAACCCATTCGCTAAATAAGAGGTAAACATTAATAGCTATTAAAATGATAATATTACAATGTAGAGTTTGTTTAGTTTTTAGGAATGTCATCTGAAGTGGTAGGATGATGAATTTTCTAAGCTCAGCAAAATGTACTATAAAAATAAGCTACCTCTACTATGGGATGATAAATTAAAATGCAAAAAATGGACAACTGTGTACAATCCTACGTGATTGTAAGAGTCTGGACAATTACCGAGTGACTGGATGACACAGGATGTTGGCCTTCAAACAAGTTTTCTCTTTTGGTTGTGTTTTAGGAATGTTAGTATGCATTCTCATCTTAGTGTATTACGGAGTGATAGAATAAGCAAACCTATCTCTCATTCCACTTTGGATTAAATGGCTCAGTTATTTCATTCTAGGTCCATTCCATCATTTGATTCAAAAGAACTACCTCTGCATCTTTCAAATTCTCAGTTATTAATTCTCCAAGCTTTACAGTGGCTAGTCCCAGTTGAGCCAGATCATTTTATACCATTGTTGGTTGTATGATGTTTCTTGGGACAGCATTTCATCTTTTCTCTTCATATTTGCTTCATTTCATTCTAGCTTTTTGAAACAGTGCTTTTAACAAGCAAAGTGAATACAGTTATTGGTGTCATGGAAAACATCTCTGCTAACATCTTCATTTTATCTTCATCATAATAGCAGCTAAGTATAGAATTAAGTTACAACAATATGCTCTGACATTTCTCAACAAGTATTTCCACAGATAACATAAAACATAAAAACAAGTAAGTACCGACACAAGTATTTGTCACCAATCTATAATATCTTCACACGTGGGCGGAACATCCCCTTAAACAGTACAGAATCTTTCTTTGACGTTCGATCATGGACAACCTCAACAGCATCCCTTGATTCTTGCAGATCAAACATGGCCAGATTCTTTAACAACCATGGATGTCTCATTGCTTGCTCGACCGTCATTCTTTGTTGTGGATCTCTTTGCAAAAGTGCCACAATGAAATTCTTGGCACCGTTGCTCACATGCTGCCAGTCCTCCGTGGGGAAGTAATACATTCCCTTCTTGATGGAACCATACACTTCTTTATTATCCCTTCCGTTGAATGGAGGATATCCTGCCAACAGAACGTAGGCAATGACTCCAATACTCCACATATCACATGCCTTGTCATAACTTCTTTTCAACACGTCCGGACTCATATAATACGGTGTACCGACAATCGTAGTCATGGGAGGCTCTCCAAGATCACCGTAATGTTTTCGTGCCAATCCAAAGTCTATTATCTTGATTGGTGAATCTGCGTCTTTGGTTTCAAATAGAATATTTTCAGGCTTAATATCTCTGTGTACACAGTTGTTCTGGTGCAGGTAGGAAACAGCATTGAGAATCTGGTACAACAATCTTGCTGCTTCTTTTTCAGTAAAACATCCTGCTCTCGATTGATTTGACTTTTCGACAATCCTTCCAAATAATTCTCCTCCGTGGCATAGCTCTGTCACGAGATGTAAATAGTCTTCATCTTCGTATACATCTACAAGTTGGAGAATGGACTTGTGTTTCATTTCTTTAAGCAGTGAGACCTCTCGTGCGAGACCTGGTATCTTTACAGTTGGGTGTGATTTGCATATTGACTTGACTGCGTACCGCTTACCCGTTTGTCTGTGAATGCACTGTCGGACTGAGCCATGATGACCGGCGCCGAGGACAGTGGGATCAATGAGATAGTGGGCTTCGATATCAATAAATTGGTCGGTGACTGCAGGTAAAGATGCAACCGTTGCAGATTCTTGGCTGGGGCAAGGTGAAACATATGCAGGAGCAGCACGTTCCTCGTCGTAAGGTACTGGAGGGGGTGATTTCGCTTTCGGTTTCGTCTCGCAGGTCTCCATTGGAGTGCGTAACGCAGCAATTATTTCGTCAAACATGATTTCGTCAAATGGTTGGCACTGACTGTGGTTTATGTTCATATGATTGTTACTTCCTTTGGTGTTTGATTTATGTGCAGTGGTTTGAAATGTCATGTTTGTGGCGAGTGGTGCGAATGATGGTCTTGAGGAGAACGAAGTTCTTGGAACACGGCTAAAAGAGCTCACGCAATCGATCGATGCCTGAAGCCGATAATTTATGATGGAAGAGTGTGTTAGGAAAAAGAAGTGAATTCTACGTGGGAAGAGAGTGGGGCACGACACAAATCCCACCGAGAATCCATGAAGGGGGACACTGCCATTTATGGCACACTGACTCCTTTCACGACTTGCAGTTTCCGTTTTATATGTAGGAATCAGTATGGATCGACATTTTGGAACGATCGGGACTTTTGGTCTTGATTCCGAACGATGCCGCTATTTGATTTTCGTCCAGTTTGGTCAGGTCAACTCATCCAACAATCATCACAGTGGTGACGACAACCGACCGACCCAATCTCACGAAGATCGATCGTTGGTACAGAACCGTTGAGCCTCAAGTCGTGGCCAATGGCCAAATTTTCAACGCCCTCGGAATGTAGTGGATCCATGCAATCCCGTCGATCCACTCATCACAACACACATTTTCAACTGAAGTGGGATATGAAATGGATGTGAAAGATCCGACGAGTTGAAAATGTGTGCCTATGGCTTTGTATCAGAATGGCAGAATAGATAAACACACGAAGAAGAGCGTGTAGACAAGCCCCGGCATCTTTGTGCCTACGTTCAAAATGCCGATTTATGATGTTTGTATGTATCAAGTTGTTGTAATGCCATACAGTAGGATACATTAAACACAATGGACATTTTAATCTGCAACTGACATTAAGATTATGGCCATCGTGAAAATGATGTCCTTGAAACTTTAATATTCACAATGGTCGTGGGAGTACTGTTAACATCTGTTGATGATAATTACTACTACTAACTTTAGTGTCTAAATAAATATGAAGTATCAAATTGAAATTAATCTTCAGGTGTTTATGTTCAAATAAAAAGGCCTCAAAATAAGTATGGTATGTGTGCTTATAATAATTTACACTTTAGCTGCACCTAATATTTGAATAGCACTTGCTTTTACAACTATACATGATATTCAATCAGTCTCGGCACAATGCACGTCTTGGACAAACATTCTTGTGAAGTGCTATGTTAATAGCTTTGACTTTTTATTGTGTTCAATAAGTAGTTCATAGATCCAACCAGGATTCTGGAAAGACTCCCGTATCCTCCAAGCCAATATGATGACGAAAGGCACCATCCAAATGCTCATCTGTCGAATACGGCTTATCAACAAACCGAAATGCCTCCCTCGGTATACCAGACACTATATGTTTCACCCCTTTTGGAATTTTCTCACTCTCTGGTAACCCCGGTCTATTTTGTATAATTGCGGTGTAAAAGTTTCCTCCTTTTTGCTGACCAGAAAGTCGATCAACTTCAGGCTCGCGTGAAATTACTTTACATGGTCGCAAGTTTGTCATGTCAAACAGACCACGTGACATTTTCCAAGGTGTTGCCTGATTAAGTGTTTTAGCTGATGATTGCACTTGATTGCCGGATTCAGATGGCTCATAGCGATAAAAGCAGGCTGTAAAAATGTTTTCCTGGTATGGAAATGAGAGTTGTTCTTCTGCTGTTCTGAGGTTTGATACAACATCTTCCATTATGTAGGCTGGAGAATAGTCATTGCTTTGGCTTTCAGCCATTGCTTCAACGCCACCTTCGTGGTTTAAAGGATCCTCATTCCAGCTTTTGACGTGTTCTTCCCAAGCATTGGACCAAACAGAGCCATAGTCCAACAATATCTCTTCATGTTGTTGAATGTCTCGAAGTGCAACATATTCTAACCCCAGTCCTTCCGGGCTTGATCTCTTCCACAAGTCAGAAGGAGTCATGGTTCGTGGATCCGTTTCTTCTTCATTAGTATTTTGACATAATTTCTCTGACCATTGAACTCTCACATTAGCTTTTGAATCAGGTGCATGGTTGATGAAATTCACATATGACCCATATGGATAAAGCAAAACCGACGAATTCTTATGTCCAAAACAATAATTCAATAGCAACTGATCTCTCCAAATGGCACTCTTCTTATTCCTCTCTTTGTGACGTACATAACGTAACTCGTCTCGAGGCAGCGGCAGTACTGGAGAGTATGCAAGAACTGATCCTTCTTTAATCGTTTTTGAGGCAAATGTCCCCCTACCCTTCTTTGCATGTGATGTATATATACTGCTGTCAAGACATACAGCATTTTCATACTTGTTGATTTTGTCCTTCTCAGTATTACTGTCACTTCCTGACACACTTTTCAGACTGTTGCGACGAAACCAACCAGATCTATCCACTAGAACCTCTTCTCCCTTTGACAATGGCCTTATCAAACGAAAAGTCAAATTGTAATTCAGAGCAAATGATCCGGCCAGAGGAGAATATCTTCTAGGATGATTAGCCTCGTCTGCTGTTGGAATAGATGCCCATACATTTGGACCCTTTTTAGATAAGGTTGTTGTATTACTATTGCTGTTTGATTCATCAGTTGTTAATACATTCTCTTCGTCATATGAAGAAGCCATCATTCCCAACCCCGGTAAAACAGTAAGCACCCTTCCATTCCCCTCGTAATTCCCTCCATACCCCGAAGAAATGGCATCAACAAGGTACCCCTGTGACATCCATTTATTCAATTGAGACCCCTCGTCATCAGGCACATCAATCAAATGCAACACCAAATCACCGGTAATTTCACTCTTTATCGATGGAGGAAGAGGCATGCCGCGATTCAATGGAGCATTGGCATACAACCCAAACTTTCTGCCGTTAGCATCTTTTCGTGCCACAAGGACGAGACGGCAGTCACTTAATTCATCTTGGTGTGAGGCAGCAGCGGAGCACGATGCATCGTTGGCGGTGCATTGTTGTGCTGTTTCGGCTACGACATGCCTCTGGGGTGTTTGATTGAATAGTAAGAGGCACGATAGTAGTAGTAGTGTCAGATGTCCATGCGGAAAAGCCATGGTTGTTTTGTCGTTGTCGTTGTCGTTGTGTCTTTTTTGGTTGTTCTCTCTTGTCTCCCGCTGAGTCTGTACATTGAGAACAAAATGAGATGAATGAGAACAAATGAGAGAACACAAGCCAATACAATACACACTAAAGTAATAAGGTAAGGATCTCTGATAACCGTCTCTAAAAGCCAATTTCAGACTTTGCTCTAACTTTTTTCCATGTAACTTTGGGGTTGATTAATTTTTAGAGGCTGCAGACTATATCAGACTGGATCAGACCGCAATGTCTCAGAAAGTCTCATTTTGATGACATTCCTCATTAAAAATGGCAAACAATGATGGCCAATAGCCAATGGACATTCCTCAATTGGATTGTTAGATAAATGAAGTTTTTCAATGCCTTGGCTTTGTGGCAGTGTGTTGGTTTCTATTGGTTGAGATGTTCTGGAGAAAAGGACAGCACAGTCAAATCGAGTCCTTCATTCTCTTTTTCAGTATCCAGCATAATTTATCAAAGAAACAATCATGGAGCCAAGAATAGGTGGTTGAGATTTGACACCAATCTGCTAGAAGAAGAATCAATGGTTACATTGTCCTATTCATTTCCCATCTGTTGCCAAGATTCGTTCAGTCTCAGCAATCATTTTTTCGTTATTTTGTGAAGAAAACTAATTCATCCTCATCTTTGAGAGAGCTCTGCTGATCTCCACTGTTTCATCCATCCAGTTTAACCCTCCAACACTGCTGCCCTATCTCACATCCCTCATCTTGTCTCACTTATTCACCGCAACAAGTAGTAAACGAAAGAGAAGAAGCAGCTGATATGGTACTGCCACATCTCTATATTCTTGGTCAATCCCTACCAACGGATACTGGTGAATACTTGAAGTATCTAAAACGTATAGTGTATCATGCACATAGTGGGCCTCAATCCTCTATCTTTGCAATGAGAACTGAAAGCTATTCAAACTTAATTAATTCTTCTACGAACAGTTTAATAAGTAAACTGTGGGATCTATGGATTAGTTAGTCATAGGTAATCGAGATATGCCTACATGCGGAACACTAAAGACTCTCCTTTGGCCACTTTGTGTTGATCTTGTTAAAAGCCAGAGCATTGTATGTATCTGAAGTAAGTAAACTCCTGCTATCTTTCTTCCCTTATATACCTTAGCACCGCAGCGCCCGCTCGTATCCCCAGCGGGCTAGAGCATACTAATCCCTATGCATGACACATGGCACAATCTGGACGTAAATCATCTTCCCAAAAGGCTCTTTACCATTTTTTTACTCTTGGTGTATTTATTGTTTTATGACTTCTGAAAATAGTTCATAAATTTAGTAAGTTGGTGCAAAATTATAAATACTCTTATTAATTCATCTCTCTATTTTCTGGGGACAAAAACAGGTCTATTTGCAGAACTTAATAGTCTCCTAAAGCCCCCGGGGAAATAAGACAGCCAAAACACATCCACCAAAGGTTTACATCATGGCAAGCAACTTGCCATTCCACGCGGTTGAATACATAACTGCCATCTTGTGGCTGAAGGACAGCAAATTTAATCAAGGTCGTAATGTATCAATCTCATCAAAGAAGGTGTTAAGGTATTGAGTTGATTCACACACAAAGCATTGTTTAAAATGGGGAGACAATCAAGGCAGCACTATGTCGTTTGATAATTCTCAAAAATTATTTCTTGGTGAAGATTGAGTATACATAATATTAACAAATCTTTCTTTCCCGAATTTTGTCTGTGATATCTGGTTTAGCTTCATCACAAACATCTGACACAACTTCGTCCGGACAAGAAAGCCTCAGTTCTTCCAATGATATCATCACATCCTCTTCCATAAAGTTTACTGCTTCCTTCAATATCTTTTTGTAAAACTGAATCTCATTACATAATGCATGACAAAGTATCATTTTTGAATCATCACTGAGATACATATCAGCAGCATTCTTGTCATGAACATTATTTTCTGGAAGCAGTGATGGATTTAAGACTTCATCATCTCCTCCCAACATGTGTTCAATACCATTATAATCATCAACAATGTGCTCATTTCGAATTACTAATACCTTGGCATTTTCTGGCAAGAACTCATAATAATATTGATAATTGAAGAACCAATGGGGTATGTATTGCTCAGTCCCTCTTATTGCATCCCAGGCCCTTTGTCTACATATGGAGGAAGTTGTCCCTCTGCTGTCAAGAAGGCCATTTTGAGCCATTTCTTCCAATGTCCAGAAGGGACAATCTAAATAAAACTCCTTTGTATGAAACATTTTGTTATTGCGTAATTCTTCACCAGGTTGTGGTCTGTCATAATTGAATGCTGATAAAATCCTAGTCAATGGAGAACGGACTACAAATAAATAGAATGCTGCGTCATCTTGGCAATCATAAACTCCTCTATGGAAGGTGTGTGTAGTTAAGATGGGAAGTAAACTGTTTGGGACAACTTGACCTTGAGAAGAACAATGGAGGGAGAATCCAAGACTGCACCCAATGGTTGAGCCACCAGCCTTTCCTACATGAACAAAACATCTATGAAGCAAAATGTGGTTTTGCGTTAAATAATTTAGCGCACTAACAAGACAGAAACGTTTGCTTGCAGCTTATTAACTCACATTTGCTTGTCGGTAGGAAGGTCATCATTGTAAGGAATAGTTTTCCTGAACCCATATGTTAATTTGTAGTTAGGAAAACGCTCTTCATAGGGTGAAAAGTAGTGGTATGTCTCATCCGGGTTAGAGTCTCCTGGTGTGTATGCATCTATCGTTAAATCATCGTAAAGAAACGGCTTCAATGCTGAGACCGATCGCTCCTTTATCGTGAATCCATCGTGGCCGAAAGCTATCTTGACGTTATCATCAGATATTAATGAAGAGTTTTTGAAGACGAAGGAGACTGAGGACGCAGTGAATATTACAACTGCCACCACTGCTAACAGAGAAGTTACCAATTTACCCCAATATTTGGGGGATCGATCAAAGAGCCGTATTGCCATGGTCTGGGGAGCCGATTAAAGATTAAGTGAGTTGCAAATAAACAAAAGCGGCGGGCGCCTCAATCAAAGCCAATCGATCCAGGAGGCAAGCAAAAATGACGAGGGATGTGGTTGTGGCGCCATGAGAAGTGTGTCGCTTCATTCCAACATCTCGAGAGGGATTCGTTCGACCATGATTCGACGAAGAAACAGTGGACAACGGCGGCACGAACGATGATTGATGCTCCGACGGATGAATCGATTCACCGCCGAGAAAAACCGACACCAAACCAATTCACACTCAAGATTACGATACCTTATGTGGACCCGCCAAAATGAATGCCTAAAATTTAAATTTGAATTCAAATTGCACAGAAAACAGAAAAGTAGATCCAATCGAAGCCCGACTGTGTACTACCCCTGTTTCAAAGAATTAGATTACCTTTATGCCAAATGAGAAATGAGCTCCCTTGGTGACCTCCAGCAGCAAACCCCTCAAACCTTGAACTTGCCCAAGTTCGACATTAACTCAATCTTATGTACATTAAAGTAGTAGATGTAAGCCTAGAGGGATACAGATTTGCAGTCTTCTTTTCGTAGCCAGAAGTGGTACAAATGCTTGTGTTGTCCTAACTGAGATTGGTATCTTGTGAAAATCATAACCGTGAATTTAGATGTCACTTATTCACCAGCTTACAATGATTTGTTCTATCTAGCATCTAATATAGCAAGCTCTGCAACTCTGAAAATTGTAGAGTGGCTTATTAGCACATAACTGTGAATGCATGTTCTGTCCAAAGAGACAATTAGTTTGTTAGGCCTAAAGCTCCTTTCGGAGGTATTCAAAGCACATATTCCATGGATTTTCTAGTGCAATAACTGGGTGCAGGTAGAGCAGAAATGATAGAATTAGCTGAAAATGAGCAATATATGTACAATTGGCAGCAGTGTTTGAGATTCTTATGGTGAAACGCAGCGCAGAACAAATCATTGTACTTTCCTGGATGTGTTGTGTGCTGCGTTCTGTCAAGTCTTAAAGGGAGTGTATAGCTCAATGTAGAAATTGAAGAAAGACTACATAGGAATTGGTATCAAATTATTTTTCAGTCATAATACCTTTTCTTGGGTTGTTCATACTTAAGTCGCGATTAAAGAAAACTAGGCTCCGCTTCGCTCCGCCTAGCGCTTCGCGATGCTCCAATAAGTTGTCGGTTAGAAAAAGAAAAGTGTTGGTTTAGGATGAGAGTACAATAACATTAATCTATTGCTAGTGAGACGGTGTTTAGGTTAGAGTTAAAGCTATAATTCAGCAAATAAATGTCAACACAGAGTTGTTGGGATTGCTTGTAGATTGTTCATGTTGTTCAATTCAATTCAAATTAAAGTGCATTTTGGGTCTCTTGCTTCGTGTGTGTGAAGATAATACAATCAATTAGATACGAAGGCTTTTGATTCAACAATCAACAAAAAATACTCGACACTTACTTGATTGGCTGAGTCTTGTTGAAAGAGGTGAGTTGTTATTCTAATGCTGTGGAGATGGGAGGGAGAAGTGTCGTCAGCGTACTGTTAAGAATGAAAGTGAGGGAAGCAAGAATCGATTCATTAGATACAAAGGCTTCGAATTTAACAACAATAAACAATAAAGATTGGAACAACTTACCTTGTTGACCGAGGACGTGGTTGAAGGGATGGTGTTCGAGATTGAGGCTCGAGCATCGAGTGTTTTTATTCTTTCTTCTTTGATTCAGCGAACGAAGCGGAATGAGAAGCAAGGAATAAATCAAAGAAGGGAGGAGGATCTTGTGGCGTTCGCTAAAATGAATCAACAATTATCAAAAAAGATTGGAAAAACACTTACCTGAAAGTGTTGTTGTGTCGGTTTATTTCTGATTCGAAATGTGATCGAATTGAACGACGTGAGTGACTTCGTCGTGGAAGCAAGAATCAAGAAGGAATCGAAGATGGGGAGAGAGTCTGGAATTGGTTGAATTTTTTGAAGACAAATCAACAATCAAACACAGTAAACGAATAAGTACTCACTGTCGAATCGATCGTTCGGGGGTTGAAATTCGTGCAACAACTCAAAAGAAACGACAGAGTGAGCAGGGCGATGTTAAATTTGAAGGAACATAAGAGATCACACAAAACAAATAGTACTTACTGTCGAATCGTTCGTTCAGAAAGGAGGTTGAAACTTGAAAGGCGTCGTTGATGAGTGAGCGCCGTCGCTTTGAGGTGAGCATGGTGAAGCAGTGAGCGGAGTGAAGAGCAAGTAAGAGCAACAAACGAATCGATGAGGGGAGAGCGGAGGGTCTTGGGGGGTCCAAAGTTTTGCGAGCGCATCGGAACAAAATCTGGGGCTTCCTGTCAAAAATATGAGAAAAGGTAGCGTTTAGTATTAAAAACATCGGCGGTTTTACTAAAATTTAAAGTTTACGGGTAAAATCGAGAAGTTTTGGATTTTGGGGTCACGGACGGACGGACACGTACGACCACGACATCTATTACTATTATATTATGATTATCCTTAAATTAGGGATTTGATCATTGTATACTTCTCCAGAATGATCAAGACAAAATATGCTAGAAATAAGTGCAAAAAGTTTGTATCATAACACACAGTTGGTTTAACCTTATGAAAGAAACCACAAGTGACCCTAAAATTCTGGATAAAATCTCTTTCTTAGTGCTATTAACATAATGAAAATAAAAAATAGATTTTAAAAAGGATTTTTTTCAGAAAAACCAATGCAATTTGTGGTTTCTTACTTCAAAATAAACTGGAGGCTGTATAATTAATGTTGATCAATTGATCTTTGACTCAAAGATTGTGTGTTTTTTATGGTTCTGGGTTCTGGGAAACTATTTTGAATTTCCCAGAACCCTTTTTGGTACGAACTTCTAAAATTTGGCGCCACATTTTTATTTCATAGTCAAGGACAAGCAAGAGGATGTGATCAACGAGCAGAAAATACTGAGTGAGTGATCTTCTCGGAGGCATTTAAGACACCTCAGTTATGTACTTGGAGAGGATCACCGGAGGAAAAATCCGACGAATACTCTTAAAGGGTAATGTCTATTGGTTAACAGACATAGTATGACATATATGTTGTTTTTCTAGCTCAATAATATATTCGTGGCAGCGGAAAAAGGTGAGGAGAAGATGCTACTCCTGGCTGTAAAATACGGCCATCTTGGACCTCCCTCCAGGGTATTAAGGGCTCAACCTATTCATTGAACTTAATTGGAAATGTTGAGATTTAAGTTACGGTTACTAAACAGGCACTGTGGAACACCTGATCTGGTCACTGAGTCACTGACGTCAGTGCCAGCTCAACACCTACTGGAAGCTCTTTTCCTCCTGATTTCAAATATAAACAATTCCAGAACTAAGGGACGGTCATTAAAAAAAGATATAACCGCACATTGAAGAGGTACAGAGGGTCCAGCGACACTGTAAAAGTTACTTGTTGGGACAAAATGAGAACTTTTACTTAGGGTAATATGACGTCACTCATAGCTTATGACGTCATATAAAATAACACGTCACCAGAATTCACCAATACACATCACAAAATTTTCTCAAGTTTAGTGGACAAAAATAGGTTTGCATGCAAAAACAAGATTTTGCAAAGAGGAGGGGGCAGAAACAGATATCTTATATGTGTAACATAGATGGTCTGAGGGGTTAGGTATGATAATTTGTTAGGTCTATTTTAGGAGGCATATAGGGTCAGATGGCTGGCGAAATTCTTTTAACCTGCGTTATGAAATTTTTCTAATGTCCATACCTTGCCAGAACTAAACATTATGTTCTAAGAAGAAAATCCTGGAAACCCTCAAAAAAATATACTCTACTTTCTCAACTAAAAATGGCTTCTACCCTGACAATTGGAGGAGTTTAACTAATAGATGATGTTATGTACAATAGTACATGGATTGTTATACAGATGATTGTTAGTTTATATTTTATTGCATTTTTTCCTCCGCCAAGGGTTTTATAGTGTTAAGTATGCACTATCCGTCTCTCTTTCAAAAATCTCCCACTCTTGCAATAGCAACATCTTTCACTCGAGAACAATAAAACATGTTCTGCTTAAAAATTTTCACACAGATTGATAATTGTTTCAATTGTCAGAATTTGTGGAATTCTCTTCCCCCTCAACCCCATAAACCCCTCCATTCCTAACCTGATGTCTTAATCTATTTTCACCACAAGAGAATTGTTTTTTTGTAGATTCCAAAGCTCTGGAAAGTGTAGAGCTGTGGACAATATTGATATGGAGGGGAAGCATGGGTTATGAGCTTGAACGTATCTTGGTGATGAAAATATCTACAAAGTTCCGTGGTGGAGGGCTCTCTGTCTCAGACCAATTTTTTCCCTACAGCACAGGAACATGGTTCGGAACTACGTTTTTTAAAACAGAGGAAGCACAATTCGTATCTCTCAACTTCAACAAGTCGATGGCAATTATTGTAAAAGAACTTGAAAACCCATTAATTAACACCAATATTTGTAACTTCAAAGGAAAAAATTATCGCTGCTTTCTTACGTTATTTTCGAGTTTGATTCATGTTTAGGTCAAGATTTGAGGTAAAAGGTACTTCACTTCTTAATCGTGAAGCGACGTAACGCGAAATGACACAAATTGAAGTAAGGTGAAATGATTAAAAGTGAACAATTGAAGGAGTTTAACGATTTTTTAATAGATGATGTTATGCATAGTAGTACGGGGTTGATTGATACAGATGATTGTTTGTTTATATTTTGTTGCATTTTTCCTCAGTTGGAGGGTTTTGTGTTGTTGAGTATGCACTATCCATCTTTCTTTTAAAAATCCTTCACCCTCAAAACAGTAACATCATTCACTGCAGAACAATAAAACTTGTTCTGCTTTAAAATAAAATTTCCAAGTATATTGATTGTTGCGTGAATTGTCAGGATTTGGGATATTTCTATCACTCTCAACCCCATAAACTCCTATGCCTCCAACCTGATTTGGTCTTAATCTATTTCCACCACAAGAGAATTGTTTTTTGCGGATCAGAAAGGTCTGGAGAGTGGAGAGCTGTGGACAATATTGATATGCAGGAGAAGCATGAGTTATGAGGTTGAACTTATCTTGGTGATGAAGGTATCTACAAAACTCTGTGTTGCGAAGCTCTCAGTCACAGGACATTTTTTGCCTTACACCACAGGACAATTGCGTTTTAGCAGCTGTGGGAGGTGAAATGGAGGATCCGAGGGCATGCAACCTAGGTCTATGGTCGTTCAGAGAGAGCGATCTGGTGGATGGAGCGTGTTTTTACCCCTCTTCTGCCCCAGATTTTATGGGGGGCTGGATGGATACTTTTGACTTTGTTGCTCGCAGGAGGTGGGTATGGGCAGCTGGCATCATGGTTGTTGAGTCAAACGGTGAGATCAATGAGAGCTCAATCACATTGCTTTGTGGTATTGATAAGACTCAAATAGTATAGTCATGGGTCAATTGTACACAACATCTAATGTTCAATCTTGAAATAAATGTTGACTGCTTCATTAGAGCAATGAAGTATCAAATACCCTAGAGCTCCAAATTAGTTACTCCACTTACACTTGCATAAGAAATGCCAAATTTATCCTTGCTCACAATACTTCAACAAGAAGAAGTTCTTTCCTATTAATGTAACACTCTTTCCTTCCCACAAATGGAGGGAAAATGGGAAGTGGCCAAAAACTTATCATGTAAACAAGGGGCTGACATCAGAAAAATTTCAGACCGCATGTTGAAGAATCTG